>VOMN01120766.1:0-12656 GCA_014899125.1 Orchestia grillus
CTCAAATATATTGAGCTACAATTATTATGCCTTCCTCTCGTATAGCTTACAAGCTGCACGTTGGACCTTTGCCCAATGTGTAATGTGTGAATTTATGATTCCTGCGAAGAAATTAACTTTAGTCGTAGTGGACTCCTGCACTTCAAGTAACAGCATAGAGAGCTCTTCAACGTGCAAAAGAGTTATGATATTAGCACGTGATTTGAACACTCCTCGTCGGATTTTATAAATCAAATAGAATATTTCCGTCTGAAGGAAACGATCCATTTTTTGCCTCAAGATCAATTCAGCAAATTGTTGTATTTTATTTACATAGTTTTGAAATTCAACACGCAGCTGTGCCCAATACATTGTTACTTAGTTTGAAGCCTTTCACTTTTGACTTACTTAGCCTTTAACGTCCCAGTTAACACAACTTATCTTTGCGAGCAGCCACTTTGAGGTCACTTGGAAGCGATTTGTATTTAAACCACTGCCATTCATAAGAGTTTCGCCTTAAGTTTCAACACCTTTTATAAGAAACGATCTTTGTTTCATAGGACAAAGAGCCAAAGTAATGAGCGCGCAACAATAAGCGATGTATAATTTTTAATTTGAACAGCCTTAAATTTGAATCCAACTCGGAAACAAAACTGACTTTACAGCAAAACTTACAAACTTTGAGATAACTTTTGAATTTTTTATTCTAATTGAAATTATTCTTAGGTTTCATAAACAGGTTGAAAAGATCACGGAACAAAAGAAGGGTTTAACACGTGCCTAGTACTGAAATTGATCGTTGTGCAGTAAGACCGTGCTACGCGAGGGCTCTGTCGAGCTGACTTGTGTACGAGTCGAGTCTTTACTGATACAACGACGTCGCTCGGGGGAAACTGGGCTGTTTGAACTATTTTGTGTTAGACCATGAAAATATCAGGCACTACCAGAGGACGTAATTCATCTTATAAAAAACGATTGTCATCATCACACAGGAGTGACTGTCGTCCTCACACAGGAGTGACTGTCGTCCTCACACAGGAGTAACTGTTGCCATTACACAGGAGTAACTGATGCCATTACACAGGAGTAGTTGTCGCCATTACTCAGGGGTAATTATCGTTATAACGCAGAAGCAATTATCGTCATTACACATGAATATTTATGGTCAGTATGCAGGAGAAACATAAGGTTATGGCATAAAAGAAACGGCCGTTAGCAAACGGAATTGACAAACAGATTGCAGAAGAGGTTTTCCCCATTTGACGGGGCAATTCTGGCTGCAAAAGCAGCCCAGAAATATCGCTCTAGCCCAATTCTCAGGAAAGGACGAGTGAACTCGTTTTGAAGTAATTATAATTGCTCAACTTTGTGCGAGCAAACTCGTCGAAATTTCTATTTTGAATAAAAACAGCTTGAAATGAGTGTACTAATTTTTCCTTGACCCCCCCGGTATGAGGCGGTCATTTTTGAGTGCACTCCTATTCCTGGAACACATTACAAAAATCCCTTAAATGTGGCACGAGTTCGTCAAAACACAGGCCTGGGATGGAGTTAATGGAGGCCCCCAGGCAAAGTGGGAAAGAAATGTTTCTCGAGAAATAATTCATGGAACTAGGTGTGAAAGAGAAAAAAGTCTTGTAGGAAAAGTTAACGACAAAAATCCCACCATTGTGGTAAAAGAATTCAGCATTGATTTTTTTCAGCCCCAGAGACGAAAATCATGCAGAAACCTCGCTGAGTCGTAAAACTAATGTTGAATGTAGGGAAAAAGCCAAAGCTCCCGCGAAAAAAGTAGTGGTAGTAGTAGTAGTAGTGGTAGCAGTGGTGGTGTTAGTAACAGCAGTGCTTCAGTAACTCAGACTATTTCGCACCGAAAGAGAAGGGACCATTTAGTTTAAACGTAGGAAAACGAGAAATCTATGCACAAGGTGTGTTACCACACAAGATCTACCGCGCATAGAAACAGCAAATTAAGAAGGAAGAAGAAGAAGAAAAGACAAATAAGAAATAGCGAAGAAGGAATGAAAACGGAAAGAAGCAAAGTGGGCACGAAAGATATAAGTCCCGAAGGCCTATCTAAAGCTGAGGTATCCTAACATTGGCACTAGTCCTCATAGCATAGGATAGACAAGCCTAACTAAGCTATCCCAATTGCCTATGCTATGCCCCCTGGGGAGTCTCACGAAGAAGCATTCCGCAATATTGTGAAAGTGAAAACGTCAATAATCATTGTTATTTAGTGTAAAATGCAAAATATTTAGAGTGGCGATACTGAAATGTTTTCAGCGATTGAAAGCAAATATGTACTCTAAAACAATACATATTACCGAATGAATCATCACTCGTCGAGAACAGCGCGGTACATTTTAATCCGTTTTTACTGTGAAATGAACAAGTCATTGAGAATCTGTAAACCATTAAGAGCAATAGAGACGATGATTATTCCCTTGCTCAATTTTCAGAAGAACTGCACCAACATAGCATGTAAATAATCCAGCACGATAACGCATTTCATAATTTTTGACACATGCGCTTTAACCACAGATTTCCCTTGGGATATTTTCGTTCTATGCTTGTAACTAAAACCTTCGTCAATTTTCGCCGCATTTATCGCAGCCATCACACCATCGTAGCGAGGATTTGAGCCCCGTTCACCCGCTGTAAACTTTTGAAAGCTTGAGAAATTCTGCCAGGCGATATCACGTCCGCCACTCCAGAGCGGGCGTTCTCGGTGAGATTATCAGCAATGCTCGACGACCGTTCGATTTATTCTTAAGGATGAGAGCGTGCGACACAGCTAAGTCCTGCTTCTCTCCTTCGCGCTGAAATATTTAGAGTTGCGTCGAATACTGAACCTCCGATTCCTCGCTGGAATAGTTTTCAATTTTGGGTTAGCGACCGCTTTCCCAAAGGTACACAGCACACGAGCTCTGTAACAGCTATGGCGTCCGATTCGTCGATGTGGAAGGAGAGAAACTTCAACCTTACGTCGTATTCTTGGGTACATCATTCAACCGTAACTGAAGAATTCTTCACTGTATCAGTAAATATTCCCTAACTATTTCCCGAATGGATAAATAATTATTTATCATAACGTCAGATAATTTCTCATAAGCGAATGCATAACACCGCCCCAGCTTGACATGTCTGTGGTCCAATTTATCATTTCACACAAATCTTGGAAATTACTGAGGGTTTTACCTCAGCCGAAGCCCAATCGTTCTTTCAACGCTGCTGAATGAAGCTCCTAGCTTCTTTCCAAACTTATTCATTAGATGTGAACTGAGTGGTGCTCTACGGTGCGCCGGTTAGCGTGGTAGCCTCGCAGCTGGGAAGTTAGGGTTCGATTGCCGGCTCAGGCTCTGATTTTCACGTAACCACGGAGTGCTTCTCTTGGAAAAGGAAGCTTAAACCTTACATTCCTCACATCCCTCACGCGTCAGTAGCAGCTGTAGGGCATTGAAAAACCCAACGATAAAACGTGTTGAAATTAATAAAGGTACTTTCAAAACTGGGACGATACGTTAGCATTCATGCTGCTTCTCTTCAATCAAAAGCCTTACTTGAACTCTCCCTGTGATAGCATATGAACGCCAGCGGTCAGGGATATTTTATGACATAGAGTGAAGTCGTTTAAAATAACAAACAACACGATATTTTCTGAGATGTCGTGATTGCGACGCATACAAACAATGAACTCGTACGTGGTCCAAAACTCTTCTTCCCCTGATGTAGGAGAGGTAACAGAAATATTTGTTTGAAACGTTCATGCTCCAATGTAAGATTCTTAAACAAACAGCATTTAATGAAGCGTTCGTAGGGATGTAGAAGTAATTTTAGCGTTTGAGTAGGGTTGGTTGAAATAAAATAAGTTAGATTTGTGTCGACGCAGGTGGGGAACGCGGTACGTAACCTTGTGCTGCACGTTCCCAGTTGATTTGTCTACAACTTTTCCTACCAATTGAAGCTCTGAACTTCAAAACATACCTCCGCCATGCCTGACTCCAACATTTAAATGCATACGTGTATACTTGAATAACCTTGTTGAACCGTGATGGAGCATCTTTCTATCGTCAATGACACGATAAGATATACACCACCGTAATGAAGGGGCATTATTAGGGTAAGAGATGGGCTTCCCAATTCGCAGTGGATTGAATTTTTCATTTACGACCTTCAAATAAAGCTTTGGTGGTAAGAAATCAGCTAAAATGTGTCAACACGTTCCTTGCAACGATGCTATTTTTCTACGGGAAGAATGGCCCACAGGTGGGTCACATCGCAATAAACGCGTCGGCTTTCCTTCTGCAGGAATAAACAGGGTTACGTCTGTTGTTGAGGTATTCACGTCTTATCCGCGTCCTTTAAAGTTGGAGGTGTTGTCACCTTCTCCCAGAGCATACGATTTGTTCTTCACGTCTGCCAAGCGAAATTATTCAAGAGAGAAATTGGGAAGGCAAAAAGGGTTTTAGCTTCTATTGAATGATAAGACCTCGGGAATGAAAGCACTGGCAAATATCTGCTTTTGTACTCCAGCGAACCGAGAAAACATTCAAACTACTATTAAAAGCCAGAGGAACAATTTTCTTTAGAAAGTCAAGTCGTCGAGTACATTGACGCGATGGATTAGTTAAACTTCATTTACATAAAATGGCGGTTTCGCCTCACAGATGCGCTTACAAATGAATGCACACAGAATTTCATAATTGGAAACTTTCCTGACTGGTCTGGTTTGATAACCCAATGATAAATCTAAAGACTTTGAATCCTGTTATATTCGCGGGTTAAAACTTCCTATTCGCATTAAATGCGACCGGAAAAGAGAAAAAAGAAGGGACCATTTTGAATGGACTACAGAAAACGGGGAATCTATAGACACTGTGAGTTCCCACCCAGGAATCCCTGCAAATAGAAACAACAAGTTAAGAATGATAAGGAAAAAAACAAACAAGAGATGGCGAAGAAGATGCGGAAATTGAAAGAAGTGAAGTCGGCACGAAAGACAGAAGTCTCAAAGCCTCAACTAAAGCTCGAAGAACCTAAGAATATCCCCATGGGGACGCCAGCCCCCACTGCATAGGATCGACGAACTTGACTTACCTAACCCTCTCGTCCATGGCCTGTCCTAACCGTGGCCCTGTGGAGAACGATTGTCAAGATTTTAGGCTTTTGGTTGGAAGAAATTAATGGAAAGGTTTACCCAATACTCTCATCAAAAACTGTACAGCATGACGGACAACGCCCTTAACGTGTTGACTCCGAATTGGGTCATATATGGTACACTACACGCGATCATCTAACCTAACTGAATGTAACCAAAGCACTATCATGTATAAATACAAATTTACGAGTTTTCCTCAAATTTGCGTCCATCAATCGAATAAGCTAATTCTGATTAGGAAGAAAATTAATAGAGTAACCAAATTTGTGAAACGAAAATCCTTCATTTTCAAATTCACAGTAGAGATATTTGTCGGCACGTAATTTTACCTGTGTGGAGAACCGGAGTCAACGTGTTAATAAACAAGCAACATCCAAAACGAGTAAGGTTCACTTAAAGCGCGCTGCTGAGCAAGTAACACAACAGGGAAAAAACAGCTCGAGAAAGGAATAGAACCTTCCTAGAAACTAATTTTCTCAAGCATGATATGCAGCACGACTGGGCGACGCTTTTGAATTAGTTTAGGAGTGCCTAAGACACGCGAGCTGAAGAGAAACAGCCAATTTGCTCGTGTTCCAAACTGGGATTGAATTAAGAAGCCAACACGGGCTGCTTTATTGAGCGAACTGCAGCACTGGCGAGGCGGCGTCGAGCTGGGGACTTCATTTTGATGTTGCCGGCCGCTGCAACCAAGGCACCGTTCTTCGCTTGGGCGACTAGACAACCTTGGCCGGCGCTCACGTTACAACTGTTGAACCTCTTCATAGAATTGCATTATTGCTCTTGGTTATATTTTGCATACGGTAAAAATCGGGCCTTACCTTAGTTCGACCTTACAGCTATTGAAAGTCTTCACAAGTTTGCAGGTAATTTCTAGTTCATATCATAGCTGATGGTGCAAACCGGGGCCGGCTTTATGTTGACGTTACAACTGTTAAAAGTCCTCACGAAGTTGTATTCGTGCTGCATATTAATATCACGATTGTAGAAACTAGGGCGGGGCGTGCGTTGATATTACAACAGCTGATACTTTCAACAAAATGATACGCCGCTACACGTTATTATCAGCATATTTTCAGTGGAAATAGAAGTTGTCGTTTACTCTCAAAGGTTAACCACGTGGTAAACTCTGTGGTCAATTTGAAGGTATAGAAACGGCTCCTGAAACCTTGCTGCAAGTTGTATATAAGGATATATTAAACGGGAACCGTGTCTTCTGGCGTTAAAACGCTCCGAGAAACCGAGTCATGTTACACAAGATACCAAAAAGCCAAAACTAAATAAATATCTATCCCTTTGAGTCAGCATCCGCACAGTTTGTGCATTATTTTAAAAATTGAGTACATTATTCAAATGCAAACGAAGTGAGCTGAACTTCGGAGCGAAGCAATGGTCTTACAGGAATGATGTTTGTCTACCCTATTAAAAATCAAGGACGTATACTACAGAATAAGATTTTTCAACATTGATATTTTCATACTGTACAGCAATGACAATATAGGACGATATAAAGATTTGAAACTTTGATCTACTGTAAAATGTGTATGGGGCTTTACCAATGTGAGAATATAAAAGGTCTCCGAAATCAACGGCTCGAAACTGCGAGGACCATTGTAAGCCTAATGGTCGTATTACGTCACCAGAAGCTAGGAGTCAGTTCTGGTATCTCTTACTCCATCCCTGGAATGGTACCCCTAAATCTAAGGTTACGTGAAAGAGAGACACTTAGTCTTGAATCCCGAAGGAAAACACAGGAAGAAAACTACGGGTATGAGAAACCCGACTGTTAATACCGCCTCCCTTTCACCCAGGGCTTAGACCTCCAACACTGTGAGCGTGGAATTAAATAAATTTTTACCCTGATTCATGCAGTGTTTGAAATTCTTTAGCCAATATTTTCCTTTCAGAAACAATGCTGAAATTAAATACATAGCCGTAGTACATTTAGGAGTTGCCGTTTTGCTTCCACATTCTGCGCTCAGAATTCAGAAATGCGAGTCAGGTTCAATAGGAGCTGCCACCTAGAAAACGTGATAACTTGTATTACTTGTTGCCTTCATGGCGCAGTATTGTATTGCAGAGTTTCTAGGTTTAGTGGGGAAATTAAGCTCCTCGTGACCGTCCATTCGCGCCAAGCAATCGAACGCCAGTCTGTTTGAATTTCGTTCATTAACACCAGCCGTGCAATTGAGTTCGGTCGAGCGGTAATTGTTTTTTTTTAACTGCCACATTAATTTTCAAACTCGCACGTCTTCAGTGATGAGTAAATAGCGAAAGTAATATAGCATAAGATGTTGTAAAAACCCATACATAGTATCGCTAAGCCACCCATGTGAGTTTCAATCTCACAAATCCTACCTCACACGCTTCTGCGAGATGCTTCGGCTCGACCTGTCCAGTAAAATGAATATAAAAGCCTGCGTTCGCTCCAGCACAGTTCACGAAGTTCACTGCTTGTCTGGGAGCCCGTCGATGCAACCTACCAATCTGTGTCACAACGTGGAGATCATTTCTGCAAACGAGCCCCTTCGCATAAATCAATAACGCGATTTCCCCTCATTTTTGGGACCCATTGTGTTCGAGCTATAACACTGTCAGACATAACTCAGACACATGAGGCTGCTGGACTCGTGATTCAACGCGCGTTCACAGAAGTGAGCTTAATTTTACGCAGCTAAACGAGATTTTCACACATTCAGGGAGTTCATACAGCTAAATGTGTGTTCGCTAGTATAGTTCTATCTCATGTGAATATTGTGGAAATTTTAGGCTTCTATACTACAGCCTGAACATCATTCAAAAACCATGAGAGTGATGATATACGACGACAAAGGGTTAGTTTTTCTTTATTTCCCCATTCATCACAACTGATCTTGAAATCTCGTTGAAAATTTATCTTGACAACTAATTGAGCACTGTGAGGCGTAAGATTGAAACTTTGGATTAATTAGTTCAAGGGGAAGAATGAGACGGATTTACGTGAACAAAGTTTTCGCAGTATCCTGTTGAGACGACTTGAAAACTATTCCACACACGTTAGGGAAAATCCCTTTTCAAGAATCTCACCGCGGACATCTAGACTTCAGCGCTCAGCTTCTAATGACTCTAGGCAGGGATGAAGTATTAGAACTCTCAAAATTTCAACGACCAAATTTCGTGCCAAAATGTGACTGTATTTTCAGCGGATATCTTGAAGCAGCACGAGCTAACCTATAGCGAGCGAGATAGCGGCTTGCGGTGTTTCGTTTACTATAGGTGAGCGAAAGCTCACCTCAAAACAATAGGATGTTCCAAACTTATCAATGAAGTGTGGCCTGTAGAGTTATCAAGTTAGGTAGGATTATTTTTATGGTTGCCTATATTTTTACGGGCTTAAATTCACTTTCAAAGTCTGGTCAGGAATACGACGCATGAGACACCAGCTGAAGTAAACCAATTCATGATTATTTATTTAAAACATTCATTCAAACCGTCAAATACCAAACAACGAAAGAAGTTAGTCTCCACGGAGAAATAATTTCTGTCATGCATGGGTCACTGTACCTGATTTGAGTAACATGTTTTTATGGTGAGATTGTGATATTTAGTCGTAAATTGCTTTATTACGGACCACATGATTCTGAATACTTGTACACGAATTAAAAACGTTCATCAAGTAATAAAAGACATCAAATATATTATAATAGCATGCCTCAAAACTACAAAATACGAATATCAGTCAATTCATATTCGGCGTTCTCTCTGAACGCCCTTCAGCCGTCCCCTAAAAGGACCTCACTGCGCCCGAGACAGAGAAATGCTCCACTAAATCTCCTCGCTAATGAGAATGATCTTCATTTGAAGCTGTCCACAAATGCCACTGGTGGCAGGTACGTCTGAACCAGGCAAATTTTCGTGAGAAGTTTACCTGTGACCTCGGACGCGATATAACTGAGCCGTAATTTCTTCTCCAGTTAATATCCTCTCACGTGACGGCGCCTCACTGATACTCAAGGAAATGAACCAGACTTTTGTTTAATTAGATTTCCAATGGGGGCCTCGGGGGCAACCGAGCACAGCGGTTGCGACTCGTGCTCAGCTCCGGGACTTTTTTGGTCAGTTCGCTTATTTGTCAAATTTGCTAAGTCGTACATCCTTCCGTCAAATTCCCTAGGCCGTAATGCTTGTCAAAAACGCCAAGTCATAAAATCTTTTTATAGTAATAGTGGTAGGGAGGATAGCAGCGTTTTAGCAACTCAGACTATCTCGTACCGAAAGAAGAGGGACCATTTAGCATGGACCTGGGAGAACGGGGAATCTTTGCACTAGGTTTGTTCCCATACAGGATCCCCTGCGTATCGAAACAATAAGTTAAGAAGGGCGAGAGAGAAAAGATGAAGAATTATCAGCAAAGCAGACATGAAAATGGAAAGAAACAAAGTAGGCACAAAGGATAGAATTCCCGAAGGCCTAGCTAGAGCTAAGGTAACCCAACCGTGTCCCCCTGGGAACGCCCGTCTCCATAGCATAAGATTTATCAACCTAAATACCCTAACACCCTATTGCCTATGACTTATCCTACGCCCTCTGACGAGACCACAAATTCAAGTTAACGAAGTGTAACTGTACAAAAAAGCATGGAACTTTCCAAGTAAACACACTAAAATCACATATGTTTTAAACACACTAAAACCACACATGGGACGTTACAAAAATATTCTATTTCTGTGAAACAACTTTCACTACATAATCATGATATTTTTCCAGTCACTCCACATCTGGATAACTTGTTGACCAATCTAGATGTTTCGAGAAGAAAAAAAATTCGGTTCAGCATGGAATTTAACGGCTATTCTCTGGTGAGCCGTTGTAGCATACAATCAACTAAAGGACGTCATCCTGGAAATAGAGAAGTCGCATGATATCTCCGAAAGCGAATAGTTCAGCTCTATTTTTCCGGAATATCGTACTGAAAGATTTCTACGCAGGCTAATATGCCATGCTCGACCGTTGGTTAGATTACTCGGACGTTTAAGGAACATGGCTTAACTGTTAATTAATTCCATTCAGGTGTTCCACGGAAGGTTGCTCATCGATCTCGTTCACTTTAGACGAGGAAGATTAAAAATAAGTCCATGATGACTCGTAAATGGTGTATAGCTGACCAGGAAACTGCTGGGACAGAAGTAAGTAAAAGAACCATCCATAGAGAATTTCACAGCAGTGAAATTAAATGTTTCACACTTCCCAAAACTCTCCTGCTGCTCAAAAATCACGCTGTAAGTCGTGTAAGCTTGACACAAGGAACACTAAGAAATAATGCTAATTTTGGAAGACCGTTCTTTGGTCACAAAAAAACAAGATTGAATTGTTTTGTTAGTAACTCCGCCCGTAGTGGACACGAGGAACAATCTGTGACAGACAGAATACCATCCCAACTGAGAAGCAATGAGGCCGCCCTATAACGGTTTGAGTTGTTTCACAGCACATGGTACTGGTGCGCTTCATATCTTGGATGGGAAGATGGATGAGGTCGTGTACCATCATATATTAGGGGAGAGCCTCATTCTAACTGAGAAGCGTTTATTCCAAAAACGTAAATGGACGTTCCAGCAAGATATCTCCCCTATACACAGGAGAAAATTAACATCCGAATAGCTTATATAGAAGAAAAGCAATAGTTTGCCGTTGCGAACCAATCCTCGGATTTATCTTACGCCCTCGGACCATAATCCTATTGAACATCTTTGGGAAACACTGAAGAAGAAAATTCGTCAGAATAGTAGGATTAATTAATATTGAAGAAGTGAAGACAATATGTGTTGAAGAATGGGCTCATACACCACCACATGCTTGAAAACGCTTAATATTCCATACGGAAGCCGACCCCATGGCAGTAATTGCCAACAGACGTTACACGTGGAACAGTGATTTTACATCAACATCTGTTCTGGGCTATGCACGCTCGGTGTGTATATGAGACCCTACATATACTTGTAAATCGAGAAATTTTGCTCAATATTTTCACCCTACAGTATAAAATGTGTACGAGGTCAGTACACAAAAGTATCTAGCCTTATTTTGACACGCTAATGAAGGATGCTGTACGTATGGCAACTGTGCGTACTGTGATCCTGTACCAGTTCCAGTGCATGAATGATAATTCGTATTCCCCAAGCACCACCGTTGGTATCGTCAGTAGCTGTCAGAGACTGGCTCGGTGCAACACATGCGTGTCGCATCCGCTTGATCGAACAACTCCAGCAGCGACACCCAATTATACCAGAAACTTTGGGGTAGCCAAGCAGAAACCATTCGCGAGATCATTTAGGTTTTCTGTGATGATGCAATGCGGGCTGCTTAAATCAAAGTGCGGTGCACCAACTCTAAAATGGATGCGTGTCCGCGAAGTGACCCACGTTCCCGAAGACCATCAACGCGTCGAAATGATTTTATCGGGCAAATGTGGACACTGATCATGGAGGACCGACCCTTAGCAGTTCGGAAAATTATAGCTGAGGTTGGGATCAGCGTTGGTTCTGCAAGCACCATTTTGACTGAAGATTTGGACATCCAATGAGGGCCAGTCAAATTTATGCCCAAGCTGCTTTCACCAGAGCAGCAACAACTCCGTCTTACGGTCGTACAGGACATGTTGGAATAAATAGCGAGCATCAGTTCCTGAAGACTGTGATCACTGGCGACGAGAAACTGGGTGCGCGGGTACGGCCCAGAAACTAAGGCCCTGTCACCACAATGGAAGCACTCACACTCGATAGGTTCGTAGCAAAGTGAATGTGATGCTTCTTGTTTTTTCAACTACCATGGCGTTGTTCATCATGAGTTCGCACGAGATAGGCAGACCATTAACAAGAAGTACAACCGAGAGAAGTCCTCTGTCATCTCCGTGATGCAGTTCGGAGCAAGAGACCTAATCTGAGGGCCCCGTGCAANAAAATGAAGACACCGCTAAAACGGTCCTGTTTGGAGACTCCCGGAGGAGATAATGGACCACGCAACGAAATCCTTGTGCACCATCTTAAAAGAAGTTTCCCAGAACTGCTTCCAGCGATGGAAGGACAGCTGGACCAAGTGTGTGTAATCACACGGGGCCTACTAGAAGGGGATTAAATGTCCCATCCACTCAGGTAAAGAACTTTTTTCCCGGCTCAATGTTGTTTACTTTTTGCACAGACCTCGCATTCTATTGAAGTTCTACGAATGCTGGCTGGCTAGATGTTTAATAAAAACTATAACCTCATGTGTGTAATTACTTCTGTTTCCCACTGCCAATGCTATGTCTTAAAATCTTTGACAAATGCGCAAAGTCCTAAAATAGATACGCCAAGTTGCAAAATATAGCGGAATTACTTTGTAAGACTAGGCCGTAAAGTTGCTCGTAGTCGCTGGGAGCATAATGCGAACGATGACAACTTTTCCTTCTGTTCGTACACTCCGCCCAGCGATAACAGTTTGGTAATAAAAAATTATTACTAAACTTCTGTTGAATCAATTTATGATTTTGTGCGAAAATCTG
>VOMN01120771.1:0-12754 GCA_014899125.1 Orchestia grillus
CTTTCGACCTGTTGACCAAGCTTGAAGTGTGTTTCGATGACACGAGATTATGTGATGTTTGAGCTTGACTTTTCAGCCGTGGTAAATTTTGCTAAAATTTGCCCGTCGAGTTTTCAAGTTATCCGTAAAGGTTTTGAGTGGTTTCTGAGCTGTTTCGACCGTCTCTAAATTTTCTAACCAAACTTCATTACCTAAAACCTATAATTCCCAACTTCACTTATATGAAGATTTGGGAAATACAAAATTTTGGTACATCTAGTTTCATTTCGTACGAATCCTCTTCGATATGTGAAAAATATCTTGACAAAATCATGAGTTTGTCATAGATATCCTGGTGCGCGGGTAAGATGGAAGACTGCGGTGGGAGAAGTAGCGAGTTCAGATCCGCCTGACTTTAGGTTTCTCCCAAGTGCATGATGGTTGCCACCTGACGCTGGGGCAATGCCTGCGACTGAGTTGCCTCCTGTTCAGGGGGTGACGTAATCACCTGTTCCACTTAATGCTACCGAGTATAAGAACCAACCTCAATTGCTTTCATGGCTACGTAAAAGAGAACTTTGTTTATCTTTTACCATGAACAAGGGAACTTTTACCTTTGCTTTGCATGATAGACCATAACTCCGAGCTACCAACCCCGAGTGCAAGTCTTTGTCACACCAGGTTTTTAAACAAAAAAGTAACTAGGCGCTGCTTTCAATTTTAGGTAGAAGACAATCTTCAAATAATCTCATCTTCACGCATGTACCTAATTTCCGACGTAGAAGTGAGGAATTGAAGTTTTAATTAAGCGAACATCTAAGTTTTCTTACCAAAACATCTTACCAAAAGGAGGCTGCAAACCAACGCAATAGTTGGTTCAATTTCAATTTTTGAAGAAATTTAATTGAAATATTCGCGTTATGGAAAACACCACAGCATAAAAATAATAATAATAATGATAAGTACAGTAACATTAGACGACGCCAGAAATTTAAGTTATCCAATGGAAACGATTTTTCAGAATCCCAGAAAATGCGAGCACAGCTTTTAATCCCTTCCCCAGCAGGTCTCTTGCTCTAAGCACAATTTTCAGACAACGCTCGAGATGTGCGAGTGCGTACGCGAATGGTCATTTGGGCCGCATTAACTCTGGTCAACTTTCCTGTTTTAAATCGAACAATAATCAAGTTTACTCGTAAGAAATTTGGAAAATTCGAGTAGGGTAAAAACGAATCATCTAATCCTTGACGCAGGAGGAGTTGGAACCAATTCAGTCGGTAAGACGCGATGTCAGTGTTTCCATGCTACGAAAGTTGAAAATTCAAAATACCGAATGCCAGCCAGATAACATCAAATGACTTGATATTTTACGAGCAATCTGCAGCCAAGATACCTCATGACAGCACGATGAAACGAGCAATACAGTTTCAACAGACGAAGTGAAGTTATCCTTCTCGTGTGAGGACGGGTACAAAAATGAGAGCATCAGCAAGAAGCTCCTATCTCCCTTCAACAACTCCGCCGTGCTGTAATGAACTGCCCTAACTTCGCTCGCTAGCCTCGGGCAAATTTCCATCCATCATGTAGCAGTTTGGGGAGATCCACATTGCCTTACGAGGAGCGCCTAGCTGCAACTTCCAGCGATGTTTTAAGGAAAAAGACGACTCGTTAGGTAGCTACGCTCCAGTCGTCTCATACGCTATCGGGCAATAATGCAGAAGTGAACACAAGAAGGGAAACTAGGGAATAATCTTTAATCAAACTCTGTGCATGAACTGCAAGTATGATTTGCAATTTCCAAACAAAAAATCTGAAATTATGCAAAGGATCTGTTCAAATGAAGATCAGACTTTCGCAGTAGTTCTCGAGCCACTGAACCCATCGAGCTCTGGCATGTTGTGCTGCTTAATTAGCCATTACCTTAATGCTCCGACCTAACGTCGCCTTTCAACTTCTGTGGTTAGTTACTTCTTTAAGGCTTTGAATTTGAAACATGCGCTTAACCCCTTTCAGAAAAGGAAATAATGCGTGATTTCTTCACTCCATAAAGGCAGTAACAGACAAGCAATCCTAGGCGAATCTCATTAGTTCATATTAAATGGATTTGAAGGATTTACAAGTCAGTAAAAACCATCAAAGAAACAAACGATCGTCACATGATATCTATTGACAGGAACTACGAGAAACTCAGGCCCCACTTCAAAGCGAAAGATCACCTCGAGAAAAAATAGTGTCAAGGGAATGAAAGAGTGAAACTCGACGCTGTTGCGAAGCGATGTTAATGGTAGCACGATTATAAGGCGGGTGTATATCTCCAGTCCAAGCTAAAGCAAGTTCCACAAGAGAAGAACCAAATTTAATGAGGATTTCAATCGTACGGAAGAGTGGTTCACGTAACTCTGTAGATTGCAGTGTGGATCTATGCATGGAATTATTTTAACGGAAGTTCCCCTCTCAACATCTCACAAACTGAGGAACGACGAGATGTATCAAGAGCTGTTAGAATAACTCTAAAGCATCCTAGGCAATTTGTACCAGACACTCTAGTTTGCAATGCTACCTCAATCTTCACTGCAAAAGTCCGTCTTCCATTCTCGCTTAGATCATCTGAGAGACAGCAGCCCATTGCCTTTAGAGCAATTATACTCAGTGTCACCAGATAATTTGGGCAATGCATCAAGATCAGTAAAGCCAGAGGGCTTAAGTAACAAAGGGAACATTAGAGTGCCGTAATACGAGTCTCGCTTGGGTGTCGTCAAGACAAAGGATGAACTACTGACTACCATTCCAGCTCACATACTCATTTATCTTTTGAATAATGTACACGAAAATGAAAATCGGAATGAGAAATTTCTAAAAATGTACCCAAATTTATATTTCCTAGGAAAAACTTGACTTCGAGGGCATGAAGATATCTTGAGTTTTCAAGCTATTTCATTTCCGTGACATAGAGTGAAAAATTCCTCGAAAAGAAAGCAAGATAACGCAAGAACGGCAAATTTCCACAGTCATGATCGTGAGGAGTCTCTCGATGCGAAATTTAGCATTAATTTCGAGTAAATTAAAATTTTTTTAAATTGGAAAACAATTTTCCGGTTGTACTGCGTGTAAAATATTTTAATTTCACGCATTATGAGGCGAAGTGTTTGCTCTACTTAACATATAAAAATATTTTTCATAGTTCTAATTATGGTGTTTAAAAATTTTATTCCTTTCTCTTAGTAACATGTAAAAAACACCTGCATTATGAGAGACTTTGAGGGATATATCAGGCTTCCGTCACAAATTGAGAGAACGAAACCGATCGTAGGTGAACGTTGTGATTTCATGAATACATCAAAAGCTTAGAGAAACAAAAAATCCTTGCAGGGTTCTCATACAAACCTTGCCATATAAAAATGACGAAGGCTTCTAAATTCATTTTGTTACCAAGAATTTAAGCCAAAGCAATACAAACTTCTAATGCTCCTGTCTAACGTACCGTGTCTCCATTGTAGAGTCGCCAGAATTTAGACAAGAAAATTTGCCAGAGATGTTCAGGTCGGGAATGCAAGCAAGGCTCGGCTAAGCGCGGACCCATTCTCCAGACAAGGAAAGCCTCCTGAGGACCTCGCGTAATTGTCATTCCCTACGGAGTCGTTCTCGCACTTCTGCGAAAAATTTTCTTAAACTCTTCACAAATGAGTGAAATTGAATTCAACAAAAACTGATGCAATCCACATAATTGCAGAACTGTGTCGAATAAAGTTGACCCTGAATAAGGTGAAACTTTTTTTTACTTATTCCTTGTAGTTATTCCTTAGCAGATGTAGAAGCGAAAAAACGAAGAGTGTCATTTGATGGAAAATACACAAAAAAATTCTCGGCTATCGTCTCATCTAACTGATCGATGAGCGGGCGGGATGTATGATCTGCTTCTGTCTTTACAGTGCCATCCATCACTCCTCCATCGATGCTACAGTTTGATCTACGGGTATAGATGCAAAATAAACACGAGGGACCAATATCAAAAAGGCAATAACCATTTACTTGTTTGTCTATAGACTCCCACGTCCAGAATGGTGTAGATAATGGAACTACAAAATTTAAGCATCAGTATCATATGTATGGCCTAAGTCACGGCTAACTTTAATTTAGTAAAGACACCACAAAGCTTGAAACAAGTGTAGAAATGAAAACTCGATATCACTTGTGGGTCACAAAACAGGCCCAATATAGTAATTAAATTAATCCTTTGCATGAAGCGTTCTGTTGTCACGAAGAAATTATTTAATGTTTCTATTCAATAGGCTTCCTCCCCGGTCTACCTCATAATAACGCGTTGATACACCCGCTGTTGAGCGAGTTATGTCAGGCTTGCTCTTGATTAATATCGTATTTAGCGTGACACACTTGGCGATAATGTTATGTATACCTCGGCCTTTTTAAGACTCAGAAATATGCATTTCTATACTACAATTTAGGAATAATATTTTTTAAGCCCTGGTCAACGTGAAATTGAAATCTAAAAATTACCTTTTTAACGAAGCTACGACAATTTTGGCAATGCCTCGTTTTTCCTTTTCTGGATATTGCCCAGCCAAAACTTGCCTACGCGACTTCCACACTTAATATTTAAATTGCTGTCGAGCAAATCCCAATTAGAAGTTCCATCGAGATTTTCATGTTTAATTTTAAGGCTGTAGTTTTACGAATTGAAAAACCGAAAGGTATATACTTTGTATGTGACCGATTTCGGAATAAACCATTTTTATTTTTTTCTTTCATTATTTTAGGCAGAGATTCCGGCAACATTTTTGGCCCTAACTCCGTGTAACTAATAAAAGAACAACTCTATGTTGTTACAAAACTTTCAAAGCAAGAACCAAATTGGGAAGGAAGTTGCGTAATGCAGCATACTACTGGTGAACATTCTTGCAGATTCCATACTCCAATTAAACATCTCTAGTCTTGGACATATAGTTTTCAAATTTGTTCAGAATACGATAGCACAATCATGCCAAATGAAAATTAAGCTGAGGTTTGAGTGCCAGGTAGGTCTTAAAGGTTTAAATTTACCTTCACGAGCGCGTGCTCCTCCAGCTTAAAATAAGAATTTTCAGAACATAAACCTGATTACGAAGGCCTTCGAAGTGGTTCAGTGGTAAGTACCCAAATAAATGCGACCTCGAACCCACTTAATCTTCCATACAATAGAAATGTCAGCGATCGTAGCAATAACCTGTAAAAAACATCACTTGAATAGATTGGTCTTCGGTCTAAGCTTTGAATTAATGACTTCAACAGGTTCTGGCGCCGACGGACACAGGTAGACGATCTTTTGTTTAATTTTGAGATCGTGAAATTCACATCGAACTCTTTCTTAAACATTGCAAAATTTTGCTGCAATTCTTTCCATCGTCCTTTTGTGAGAATGCTTAAACATTTTTGTATTAGTGCATTTCTACTCATTGTTAAATGAGGACCAGAAGAAGATATGGGAAACGACCTCTACGTAAGCAGTGAAGGTTCCAGTGACGTGCGACTTCGTATTGTTTGAGGCGAAAGTTCTAACGCTGCAAATGTTCACAAATACTTCAACATTTTAAATTGCGCCCCCGTAAATTTATAATAACTAGTTTAGATAAGCCCTGGTTTATTTAAATAATTAATCCAAGTATATGAAATAAATAATCCCACGGGAATAACAAAAACGTTCAGTTTCCCTCCGGAATTTTTGAGAGGTTATGCGAATTTTAACACTGGAAATTAGTTATCCATCGAGTGATGATCTGTTCGAATGACAAAACCCCTTCAGCTTTCCACCAATAATGTTGGAGAATTAAGTACAAAATTACACATTGTCACCGTTAACTTATCATTTCGTCACTATGGTTTCAACTGTAAAAATTAACCCTAATAGTATGTATTCAAAGACCAGTTTCCCGAAGTAGTGTCTTCATTCTTTGCATTAAGTACTTCCAAATGTGCGTAAAAATCAGCGGACAGTTGAAGTGACAAAATTTAAAATAAGAAAAATATTTCGTCAGTTATGCGAAATATTAGTAATTTATATATTTTAAGAATTGCTGAATGAATATTGGTTAGTTTGAAGTGCCCTGCCCACACGTAATGTGATCCAAAGAGTAAAGAGAAAAAGAGATCTTTTAATAAGGGTGGGGTGAGAGACAAAACGAATGAAGTGACCCTGTACGGTGCGTCTCTGAGATTGCAGCCTGTTGAGACATGAAAATTTTCAAGGTTACATTCTTGAAAGCTGCTTTGTAACCGAGAAAAAAATTGCCGTTGCTTAGTGTAATGTCATCTTGACAAACAATGAGCGATGTACCCCTTGTTCACAAAGACTCGAATTCAGATGCAAAAATGAAAAGGTTTTTTGAACAAGTTTAGCGCTCTCAGGAGTAGAACATCAGTAGCTCCCCACCATTTGAGAAACCGAAAAAGACCGAAACTCCTATTGGAGAGTTTAGGCGGCTCGGACCCCTATGTTCGCGGCAGCGAGTTTCGTCAAAAAAGAAAATTCTGAGCTCGAGGAACCAGGTGTTCCTCACATCCCTGCCTCTCTCCACCTCAATGAATATCAAAGGCAAGTCACCCAACTGTGATATGAGCAATAAAACTTCTAGCGAAATACAAAGAGACTAGCAACGTGACACTTCCAGCACAAAATTGAACAGAATATTTGCATGTTAGAGTTATTCGCGAAGGAACTTATGAAATGCTCCTTGGATGAAAGAGTTCATATCGTTTCATCTGAGACAAAGAATATTTACGCCGATGAGGCTATTTTTCAACTATAATCTTTCAGTGCGTCAAGCAAAGATTCGAGCTCTAAAGGAACAAAACAACAGTCGCAGGACAGTATAACAGAAAGAAATGGCCAAATCCGTTACACACGCTGGTTTCAAATCGGTATGCTGTGAAAATTTCCGTTGGGATAAAAAATGCTCATGAAGCTGTTCATATTCTATATACAGTGCTCCTCATAAGTTTATAGTTCACCATTAAAAATACCATTTTATGTATTTATAACCATCAGAGGTAAATGAAACTTTCACTATTCACAGAACATGTATTTAAGCAACAATGGTTACTATCATAAAAATTAAGTATAACAATTGAGTTGTTTGATACAAAAAATACCTCAATTAGGAACTCGAACGTTTATAGTACATTCACTTAACTGATTCTTAATATTTTGAAGCAGAAGACGCATAGAGTAATATCTTCCTAATATCTTATATGTATTCGAGGTGACATTATTCCATTCTTCGATGTAAACTTTCTTCAATTCTTCATTACCGCCTTGACTAATAGCATGAATTGTTTAACGGTGTCAATTGCCAATTTTCTCCTCAAACTCTCTATAGGGTTAATATTTACTAACTGACCAGGCCATCTTAGAACATGCATGCCTTTAGAATTGAACCAATTCTGCGTTAGTTTTGCATAATGTTTCGGATCGTTGTTTTGCTGGAAGACCCAATCTGGTTATAGTTTCGGTAAATTCACACTTTAACTTGAATTTCTCTCCGAGACACTCCTGTAATGTACTTCACTCATCCTTACTTTATTTTAATTTCACTGGGGAACTCACTTTCACTTTTAATTTCACTCAGAACATGATTTAGCCATCTCCAAATTTTACATCTTAAATGGTGTTTTATGGTAAGTTTTTAGTACCTTGTTTTCTCAAAATGTCTGTACTGTAATCCTGCCAAACAATTTTGTTCATGTCTCAACCGACAAAATTGAGTTATTCCAAAACTCAGCGGGATTATTTACACCTTTGCAAAACCCAGTCTATCGCTAACATATTTCCTTTTCAGAAGTGGAGTTTTCCTTGGAGATCTAGAGGAGATGTGACGATGAAGTGATCGACTAATTGTGTCCTTACTCAATTTAACTTTTGCTTCTTCTAAATCTTGCAGGAGCTCATTAGGAGTAACTTTGGGTGAATTACTGACCTTTCTCGTTAAAAATCTTGATTCACATTCGGTTATTTCACGAGGATGACCAGGCCTTGTCAGATGAAGCTCAGAATTGTGAGACTTAAAGTGGTGAATTATCATTACAACTGAATTCAATGGAACCATGAACTGTTTAGAAATTTTTCTTCAATCAAATCTAATTCCATGAAAATTTACAATACATTTTCGAAGATTTCGATCGATCTGTTTCTGCTTCCCCTGCTGTACCTGTTAGATCTCCTTGTAGAACGTCGGGACACGCACTCTCCAAACGCAGATAATAGGGGATCCACATACAACGTGATGAAAAAGTAAAACCCTGATTCTTATTACAATAATGAAACTTGATCAAGCTGACCCAAACTTATGAACATACACAAAATCACAAAACCACAAAATCAGAGAGAAAGAGAGGGTCTTAACGAGAAACCCCACACAAAGTTCACCTATATGAGATCATTTTACGAGAAAACACACGTGAAATTGTGCTACATCGAGATGAAAAAATAAAATTCTCAGCTGGAAAATTACTGAAGTGGGCCATAGTTTTGATTGCTCCATTCAAACCAGTAAGCGGATTGAGGGAACAGAAGTTTATTCCAATTAGCAAAGCTAGAGAATCCAATTAGCGTAGATAGAGTTCACAATTTTTGTGAAACCTTCCTTGCGAGAGAACGAGAAATGAAGGCCGGTCGTGTACAGAGCGAGCTCCTCCTAACAACCGAGCATGTCGAACATTCCTAACCTGAGACCACGGAGATGCATAGTCTCATTCAATCCCTATGTCAAGGTATCAGTCTAGAGTAAAATACAGCTCAGAAACAAGTCAACAAAATATGTGTAGCTTATCTGTGTCCTTTTGGTTGCTTGTCATTCAACAGAGTCAGATGGGTAGACTTAGTACTGAAGTACTAAGTGATGGGTTGACTTGAAAATTTATTTGCAGATTTCAAACACGTCGTCATCTACGGCTAGGCCTACTTCATGACTTGAAGATTCTAGATGTAAAAGTTAATTCTATTAAATTTCTTTTGACCGCAGGCTAAAACTATGCAAGTTTAGCTTATCGAAATATATTTTAGTGATTAATGCGGTTTGTTTTGCTCTTTTATTCGTATTGAAATTATTTTGTTTCTAAAATTATATTTTTAGTTTTATTTCAAGCGAGCAGTATGTTCGAGTGTGCATGCTTATCCTAATAACTCTGAGAGTTGAGCGAGAAAAACAGCTTTGATAGGTTGCACCCTCTCGCAATGACGGACTAAAACTTGCAGCTGAGCTCCAAAGGCAAGCTAGCGAGTGGCTTTGATGGAGTGGTAAAACTGAGGTCAAAGCATTGAGACGAGCGCGTGCTGAACCTCGGATCCCAGTAAACAGGATACTCGAAACTTTGGAACGAACCTCAATGGCAGGAATTGGGTGCCTCCCGCGAGCTTTCATACAGCAGCCAACAAGGTGGGTCACATGTATTACATTCATACAGAACTTGACACGAATACACTCTGTGCAGCTACTTGACCTTGAAGAAACTGACAGCCTCACGACCCAACATAAATGGGAGAGAATATAAAGCCTTTCGCAATACGTGTGTACACTTCCAATAGTTCCCCAATAATTCCAGCTCGATACTTAATTTAGAAATTAATTTCATCATTCACTTCAGGTTTTTTCATTTTCATGGAACCATGTTTTGTCCTACGAATTTTTTTTACCAGCAGGATACAACACAAAATGAGAAGCGATGCTTCCTAAAAGTGTCCATCTCTTATTTGCTACCGCAATCTCGCGATCCTAAATGCCTGACGCTGTGTTTTTCCCTTTTAGACTATTGAAATAAATATTTTCCACAGCGCTGCACAAATGAAATTATCTAGACTAGAACTTTTAATTCGAAATGAAAGAAAAGACACTTGAAGTAGAGCAAAATGAATAGCGCTAAAATAAATTCTAAATCGGAAAACAAGTTCAATCGGCGAAAAGTAAAGAGTCAAGCCATACGAACTAGACTCTAGTTCGTATGGCTTGACATTCGTACGCTTTTTAACGCTATGCCTCTATTACTAGAAGCATAGCGCTAAGAAGCGCAGCATAAGGTGACCCTCAGCTCAGATAGAACGGCTCTCGACTCAGCAGTTTGGGGTCCAAGTGAAGAGGCCACTGCAGAGGCATTAATTACCGACGGATATTGAGCCCTGCAGGACCACACACGCACATCAAAGGCAAAAATGGCGCTCGACGAAGAGGTATTGGCGGATTCGTCATGACCATTCTCTTCTAAGCCTAATTTGACGCCATTAATTTCAAAGCACGCGACACTCAATGAAGAATTTCAGGCTCCGCCAAGCTCGAACGATTCAAGTTTCGATGCGAATGATGACGTCAGGTTACAATAATGTAAAATCTATTGAACGCGGTCATACAGCACTTCCAAACCTAGTTACGCATAGAAAACTGAGGGTTGAATTGAATTAAAAAAGGCAAATACAAACTGATAGACTAGCTCATTTTAGCGACAAACTACATTTCAGCTAGAAGATCCTAATTGGTACTAGTTTATTTCCACTCATGCGAGACTGAATGCTTTTGTGTCTTAAACTGGGTCGTTTCTAGCCAGAAAAGACTAATCCTAGAGTTGCGTTGGGCTAAGTTTTGAGACTTTACTCAGTTAAGGGTGGAAATAACTCGTTTGTAGTTACCCATCTGCCTTGGTTGCTTCTTGTATTCGTTTTGTATCATCACTAATTTTTTCAGCCTATTTTTACTCCAATACTTTGCTTTCACGGCACATATGAAAACGCTTGTTAAAGCATGTATTCCCGCACTCCACTGATGCTCTCATATGTATTGGCCTGGGATCTACCAAACAACGATATCTATTCGTAATAAAAGTTGTAAATTAAAAATCTGTTCTTCCTTTCTTTTACCATATTCACGGAAACAGCTTTCATGAAAGTATAACCAAATTATCGATATAAAAAATCACAGCATGTCGAGTAAATATCGCTGCTGACTGACAGTTACGGCTCCTAGTTAGACTTTGTTTAGCTTTGGAAATATCATAACAACGTACAAAATTAAAAGTGCTCATTAAAAATTACAACTCAAATTGATGGATTTAAAATAATTTTTATTTTTTAATATCTGAATAAAAGGAAAAGGCACTGATTAAAACTTAAACTTAAGCTATATCATGTTTGAGTAAAATTAAACTTGGCAATAAATACTCACTCTGAAAAATGCATATTGATAGACAAGTTGGCAAACTATGACTTTTCACTGGCCTTCCAGACTCTGTGTGCAGCAATAGCCATTTTGATTGATGTTGCGACCGTTTTGTGGGTATCGTCTGATCAGCAGTGCAGTACTGCGTGGAATGCAGTACTGTGTGGAATGCAGTACTGTGTGGAATGCAGTACTGTGTGGATTGCAGTACTGTGTGGATTGCAGTACTGTGTGGATTGCAGTACTGTGGGGATTGCAGTACTGCGTGGAATGCAGTACTGTGTGGATTGCAGTACTGTATGGAATGCAGTACTATGTGGAATGCAGTACTGTATGTAATAGTTTTCTCGTGAACCAAAGAAACTTTTTTTAAAGCTATTTAGCACACGAACGATGATTTTTTTGACATGGAAACACAACTTTGAAGCATATTACAGTCATCTTCATTTTATGTTTGGTTTTGTTTTGAGAATTCCGTACACGATATTGATTGCTCATTCGTGCACACGTGTACATATGTAGGCAAACAAGTGATCAATATCTTTTGTACTTCGGAAGAAGCGGTAAAAATTAATCATACTTGTACTTGGAATACGTTCTATCTCTAAAAATAACATCAAATCTTAAGCCTTATTATAATCACCAACAGCGTACAAGTAACTCTGAAGAACATTTTTATTAGTTTGTCATAATTTGGGTGCAAAGGAAGTAGAACCTAAGTGGTGAATCCAATTACGCTTGTGACAATCTGCTTCCTGGTGTGTGCTACGCGCTCATTTGTATGTCATTGTTGGGGGCTGAGACGGCACGAGATGAAAAACATGTCGCTAAATTAAGACCGAGGGAGCAACAATGTACTGCGCGCGCACAATATCTTAGCGTGGCCAGGGACGAGGGTGGAGATTTGCATGCACAATGAAAGGCGGGAGTCTTTGTTTCCAGCTGTCTCGTATTTTGCGAGCGTTTGTTCCAGTCTACAATCCGCAGCTGCCCGACCCTCACTGAGGTTGTGTAAGCGGCTCCTTTAAAGCAAGCAGACGGCGTTCTCTCGAACGCAGCGCTCATTGGAGAACCTCAGTGCTACGAACATGAAAGCTGGAATATGATGCACAAATCCCAATCATAACGAATTTGTAAGTGGTTACTGTACGACAAAATGGAAAACTATATAACTCAAAACTAATTGATTCCCAGGTTACTCGCACGTGTAGAAAAACATGAATAAGATCAGAGAAAAAATACGATCGTTCAGTGATAATCAATTGAAATTGGCAACACTACCGTATATCAGGAGATGAATGTCATTTTTTTCTACATACGCGTAGTTCTTTCAGTCTCCCTTTAATTTATTTTTAAGACCGGAATTACACCTAGCATAGTATTTTCCTCTGAAATACTACGGAGAACGTAGAGACCAATCTGCCTATCATCATAAGGTACAAATAGAATGTCGGATTTGGCAAAAACTGCGCTGAAACCCAGCCCCAGAAACCTCAAATGAAGGCTGACCGCATTGCAGACGTCAACGCGGCTCTCTGCCTGGCCGCCCAGCAAAACCAAAGCGCAGGAGCTAAGCTTTGGAG
>VOMN01120777.1:0-47059 GCA_014899125.1 Orchestia grillus
CGTGGAAACAAACTATATAGATATTTTCCACAGTTGAAATAAAGTCAGATCATCCAAATAATTGAAAACCGCATTAAAACATATAAAATAAACGGACACTCCTGCGGGCTGACGCAAATGAAACCAATTCTGATGAATGACCAAACAGCTTGACCCGCTGTGGCAGGGTGCGTCAGGGCGCGCAGGAAGGTTTCCAAGTGAATAGCTTGCTGCTACTGCTGCGGTGCCTAGGATAGTGCCTAGGCATCGTGAGATGAGTGCTAAGTGGCGTTTTGTAAGGTAGGAGCGGGAGGGCTGAGATGTGACGAGGGCCAGTCTGGAAACGATCACCGACCTCGTTCAAAAACTTACAACGGGGATGAAATGACGCATAAATTTACGTACAGTGAAGTTAATTTAGCATACTCCTCCTCTTGAGTTCAGCAAATATATGTTCCTCGGTCGTATCGAGATCATAGATACGATGAGGTATAGAATTATGTTCATATGTTCGATGACTCGTGTCAGTATGCTCTGTGGTGCAAGTGCTTGAATTTATGTACATCGCATTTTAATTCGATTTCGAGACCTTGTATAACGATCGAGCTTCTTCTGCCGCAAAACATCTCTCCTTTTACTCGGATCTGAAGAAACGGAGAGGACGTAAGCTGTGCCAAATGTTAGCATCAATTTAAAAAAAAAATATTTGACACATCGCTTCTTTAAGACTCTATTTTTCCACATCGTTCACGTAGAAGTCACTCAATGTGACGGCGCAATCAGCGTTTGTTCGATTAATTTTTCAGGTTCACTTATGGGGAAAATGAAAACGAGATAATTAGGTTGTAACACTCGACAAATTGGTTTTATCATCAAACTCACCCAGAATATCGAGTTCAAACCGATCATCTGTGGTGAATGACTTGGTCAAGTTCGAGTTCAGGTGAAAAAAGTTTAGCCAAACCCAAAATACCAAGATTATAATGAAAGGAAAACATACGATGCATTGCCTCAGATTTCTCAGACTGATGCAAATGTCCTGATAGAGTCATCATTTAGGTACCATCAGAGAGCTCATAATGTTAGTCACTGGTACTGAAATATTGAGATACATAATGTGAGGCTTGAATGATACATTAATTCATGTGGCCATTCCTAAAATGATTCATACATTTCGTTTCATTATTCAATACAGCAGCTGTAATAGTCCTTCTAGCCCTCAATGCTATCGCTTACAGACGCCGGGTTGAGCATGTCTTGAAAGACTGTGCCATTCTGACTCAAACAAGCATTTATAGAAGCAAATTTTGTTGCAGGTTATGATCAGTACATTTTTTTATCACGTCCGTAAAATTGTTCACCATATTTTTTCATAGATTTTTTTTAAGGATCGTGGCCACTGACTTTGTGTAGTGTGTTGGGCCGCATATGAGTAGGCAGCTGAAATCCTAAAGGCTCAGCCACTGCTCGGGGAGACTACCTCGTGATATTGGATTGGCTGAGAATTAACTGTGACACTGCATGGTGGCGACTACACCGACTTGCACTCGATGTTGATGAGAGACCCAAAACCCAACACGATTAGCCAGTGCATACCGAGTGTCACTAGCGAGATCACTATTTTAGTAGCTGCAGTGGTAAAATCAGAAATATAATAATAATAATATTATTAATAGTAATAATAATTATGCTGTAAATCTTGATTTATTCTTCATAAGGCAGTAAATTCTGATAGAAACTGTTTTCTGACCTAAAATATACTTACGTTCAACGAAAATGGCAAAAAATTCCCATACTGTAATATTTTTAAGTTAAAGTTCCAGTAGATTAGAGGTTTCAGTATATTAAGGTAAATAGTAAAATGTGCAAGAGCGTGTTGTGCAGGCCATACACATTTTTATTCTAAGACAGGTCCACTGGAGTTTGCTGTACTGCATGTAGGTTCCTAATGTGGTAGGAATGATTCTCTTGCAAGTAAGTACACAGCAAGGCGTCCGGCGTAAACATGATACATGAGTTAAAAAATCACTCTTCAGTAAGATGATGGGTTGAGATACTGGAATTTTCATTGTGCGTAATCAATCTTACAAACTGTGCCAATAAAAAAAAGTTTAAATCGTGCACTTAACTTTCATCAGTATCCATCATTTAATTTCTCCTAAAGAGCGGTTCCAGCTGCAGGATTACCATGGCTTCCCAAGCATCGAGGTGTCGTCCCCCATTGATATTATTTTCTCTTCTAGTGAGAGAAAACGGGGGCGGCCTATGCTCGGTGATTCTAAACGAATTTGTCTTATTTGGAGGTCCTCTTCTGATCATAGTGGCAGTTTTCAAGGTCACTGAGACAAACGAAAGACTAAGTAATGCGCAGATAAAAAAATCGGAGCAAAAACTTATTAAAACGTAAAAAAATTCAGGCATTAACTAGGTATACGGTCACGTACTCAATTTGGTTCCAATTAAACTGAAATCTGTCGACAATTACAGATGACCATTGCAGGGGACCATTGCTAGGATTGCAAGAGGCCATTGTGATATGATGGATCAAAACTATGGTTTTGTGCTGCACAATTTATTTTTTTTTTCACGAGAAAATATCCCAAACGTAGATTATTGGTTGTAAAACTATAAATCTCAATGAAAATGTTTCTTAAAAAGTTTGCATCTGAAGGCTGTAAATGTAATTTTTTGGAAGCGGCTAGAGTTGATATTAGGAGTTAGGATTAATCAATAGGACTAATGTTTTCAATGAACCCATCTCTGCTTGTAAGTAAAGTGTTATTTCGATAGGAACAATTAATCGAAAACCTTCAAAACTCTGCGGATAAAACAACCAGTATTTAAGTTACTCTGCATTCAATATCATGAGCGGGAAATAAGCTCAACAGACAAAAATTAGTCACCTGCTGCTAATATGATGTAAGATCTCCTCGTGTACAAATAATGGCATCAATTCTGAACGACTTTGAGTCTACGGGCGTCCTAATTTAATCTGGGTCGATTTCAAACCCCTGTTGCCTCAAATTATCTCGCAGTGCTGCCACATCACATGGACGATCTTCTCGACGTCTAACTCGTAGATCTAGGTGGTAGCACAAATGATCTATTGGGTTCATGTCTGAGTACTAAGCTGCTTAATTTATTGCCTGATTTATCCTGAATGACTGCCATGCCAATCAATGACAGTTCAAGCGCGATGCATCTGGCAGTTGTCTTCCTGAAATATATCTAGGTAAAGCAACATGCCTTTATTGACTCAGATATTGGGCAAATGGCAAAGTTCGGTTATCTAGCAACTCAGTGTAACCATAATGGTTCAGTTTGAAGAATATCTCAGCTAAGGGACCCACTTGTGCGCAGTTGAAACAACCGCAGATAATGACACATAACCAGGCTTGTATCGTCTCATGCACACAGTCTTCGTTGAAGACTTCATGAGGTCTTTGATGGATACGACGGCGGGCATTATTGCTATAAAGGTAGAATCGTGAATAATCTGACCACAAGACCCGTTTTCAGTCCTCTACGGTCCAATGTGAGTGTGCTTGGGCCCTGTTTGAACGAGTGGTCTTGTTGGCAAGAGTTAACATCAGCCATTCACGAGCTACTCTGCTCCATACATCCATTATATGGAAGTCCCTACGCAGAGTTCGTTCAGGAACATCCGAAGATGGGCCATCATTGATGTTTCGAGGTACTTCCATCCTGGAGGTAAAGCAATTCCCGTCAACAATTCGGGACACATGGTAGCGGTTGCAATCGACTAGAATAATTTCCCGACCATAATTTTGGCTTGAATTGCCGTGTATACCGGGCTGTTACCGATGTTGGCAGACACGCATAACACTGGGGCATGAAACCCAAGCGAATTCCGCTACTGCTTTAACTGGGTCTTCTTTAGTCCGACCGAATACATTAGCCTCTTTTTGTCACTTTGAGACGTACTAATTCATTGCATTGCTTTCGCTCCATTGCTGTAGAGCAGCTTAGTAACAAGTCTATATCTTGCCACTTTGAATGAAGTCTGATGTTTGTTCAGTACTAACATACAATCAAGTTTAGTCACGGCTTCGAGAACCGACTGATAAACGTAGTAAATATCTGAAGATCAAAAAACAATGGTTAACTAATTTTTTATCCGAGGAGATTATTCATCAATTCATTGTATCTTATTTACCGTAGTGAATGAAAACAATACGATAGATATTAGGTAATAATTCCCCACATTATAGTCTCCGAGGCCTGCAACAGAAGAATGAAAAGGACAACATTTTTTGTTGGTTGATTTGAAGAATATCAAGCGCAAAGTTATCCAAAGGAGTGGAAATCAATGAAACCATTAAACTGTTGAGCTAAGAACCTTCATAAAACTCAATCCACCAGAATATTGAGTAGGTGAATCGATGATCAATACAGGGAGCCAGTTTCGCTCTACGTGTATGCCATGCTTCTGCTTCTATGCGCTTGTTCTAAAATAGTGAAGCTAGAAAAGGAAATGTCGTTTTTGGTGCCTACTTCCAGAGTGAAAATTTCATAAGAACAATTAAAAAGGGAAGTTTACATGAAAGTTCTCAAGAATTTCGGTGGTAGAATTACCACAACAGTTGAACAGAAATGAATTTTTTAAAATGGAAACAAGCCTATTGTAAAAAAGCAAAAAGTTTTCGGTATTAAGAGTTGATACCCCACCGAATAAATTAAAATAGTGATTCCAATTATGGAATCAGTGTAAAGGTTTTGAACGTAATAAGTATGAAACGCAACCTAAAATGTCTTCATCGAATAGAAACAAGCTCTCTGTGGTAGTTTTGGACGTTTCAGAATTTTTATGTCTGAAGATGAAAAACAAGCAAAGCGATAGTATAAAATTTGGAAATTTGTACTTTACGACTGTCGATTGACAATAGACATTTATTTTAAACCATGAGTAACAAATAGTAAAATGTAATAAGGTTTAGTATTTGAGCTCAAGACTCTGAGTGGAAACTTACAAATTAGCTTTGATGAGAATTTTCAAGGTTTCTATATTTTTTCAAGAGCAATATGAACACCTACAGAAAAGTCAACTCCGGTCCGATATCGTCAACAGCTGGTTGTGTACAGAGTTTTGTGTGTATCTATAGTTTTAACAGTTAAACTGTTCGATTACTGGTGAGAAATTTTTTGTTTTGAATTCATACACAGAGTTATTTTACGTCGTCATCGCTTCCAAAGCGCTGGGCTGTGACGTGTTTCAGGCGCCGGATCAACAAGTTGTTAGAGGGTGCCAGGTCTCGGCCTTTTGGGGACGAGGAAATGGAACTTGCCCCATGATGCTCGAGTTCTGACGACTCGAGCAGCTGCCTAATCAGTACCTCGTCGTATATGTTTGCTGATCTTTCACTGAAATTTATCACTTTTTCCTCAAAGGAATACCTTATACTTGACTTTCATCATAACTCTCAGTAATTAGGTGATGAATTTCAGTTGCCTTTATGTTTCTCAGATTCTGGAATCAATTACAGACTGAATATAACAATTAGAATTTCTTCTAGTATATTGGCAAATATCAGTAATTTAAAAGGGAACAAAAAGCATAAAAAGATCAACTATTCTTACGTCTGTAGAAAAACAAGTGAAACCAGAGCGAAGCACCTCCCAGTGCCTCTGCGGCGGCTTACCTTCCACACACTGCAACCATGGAGTCTACGTATAATAAATTCAAAAAATTATAGAGATGGCATTACAGATTCTTTCACATTGGCAATGAAATACGACGAACACAAATATTAAAAGCGTTATTTCGAAGTCAAATTTCGAAGTGTGCCTAAATGTATTGCAGTACTTATTTCTCCTTCAGTCCCGGGGAGCACACGAAGTATTGCGTCGGTCAAAGAGACTTTTTCCTCAATATACTGACATTTTTTGAGCACGGGAGCTCAGGGCGTCGCATTTAAGATAATGAGCAAAAAGCGACGCGTGATGTGGTCCAATTCCTCAGGCCGAGCTCGTGGAGCTTCTCGAGGTCGCAACTGTTAAAGTCACAAAACTATTGTCTGTTAATTTCCAGGCGCTGGAGGGAGAAGTTTTTGCTATGGTGATGATTCACGGACGCAATCACTGTAAATCAGAGTCAGGCAGTCGTCCTTGCAAACTTCAACTGTTCTTTATCTTGTTATGGTTCTTTGCCCCCTTACCAAGTTTACGAAAAAAAATTTCTATGTTTCATTGCCAGGCCTGACGCATGTTTTGTCCGGGTGAATATCCAGCGTTCGACTCAAAATCATGTGAATTCAACATGAGTTTCATGACCCCATCCCACGGTCCATCCTCAACCCTGAGAAGCGTGTATATCGCCTGCCTAAAAACGGCCCTAACCAAAAATAATCAGCAAAAGTATAAATCAGGTTGAAAATAGCAACAGCACAAATTCTTTAAAAAACAAAAATTTCATTCAGAAGTGAATGAATTCATGACCATTTGTGGGGGTAAAATGCTTTTTCAACGAAATCCGTAGGTTGCGAAAAGTCTTTCTTACGTCAGAAAATCCGTAAGAAAGCATGTCTTGTTCTTTAATAAATGAATTTGAAGAAATGACAACAACAGCATAAAGATTTCTTCATGAATGATAGGAAATCCATAAAAATTCATTCATCAGAAATACTCGGCAACTAAGTATGGACTTGTTATTCTCGCTACACTTGAGTTACTGGAATTTTCTAGGATCTGTAGCAAGAAATCCTTACGGACGTTGCCTCCATTGAAACCAGCAGCAAGACGGCCCTAATTTCCAGTGTTTTGCGAGGGCTCTGTGACAATGTCGGGTGTCCGTCTGCTCTGCGGGAGCAGAATTGTTCCCTGTTTCGAGGCGTACAGCGCACTCGAATGAAGCTTGTATGCCACGTTTTCCTGCACGATGGAAATGTCGACTTTGTGTTCAAAACAGAATATCGTTCTTCCAATTCAGGTCTGAACAATTTAGGTTTAAATATTCTGTCGTATTGAATTAGGTTAACAATAGCATAATCAACGGTTACAAGTTAACGTTGTGACAAAGCTTTGGCTGGAGCGTAAAAAATGCATTGAAAACAAATGTTGTAGCATTTTAAGTGAAAAGCATACCTAGCGTTTCTACGATCTAAATCAAGGTCAAATGACATTTCTGATTTATGGATCAACGTTTAAATAATGGCTTGCAAAGATAAACCTATTTCTGTGCAATTCACTGAAACATAGAGAAGTGCGATGAATTTTACCTCCACCCAATTACTAAGGGATGATATTAGCACTGATGACGAGATGATGTGGCGGAGCGGAGCCCATCTGCTGGCCGTGATTGTCAGAGGGGCGACTGAAGGCCGTGATGTGACCTCCCCTTCATTTCACACGCACCAGCGACGCTAATGTCAGCATTCGGCCCACAAGCCCGGCACAATTGTTGTGATGGCGAAATGCACGGACGGAAAGACAAATGGGATGTTCATTGAAAATTTTGGCTGTTTTAGCCGTTCTTTTTTGGCTCCGTTTTTTTCATTATTTTACCTAAATTACGTCAAATAACTCGGACAGATCGTGGAACTAACGTCACTCCGATGTCATTTTACTGTCAAGAGATTTCGTGTTTATGTAGAAAAATACAATCTTTTATAAAATGTTCCTTAAAAATTAGGACATGCAAAGGAATTTTATAGACGAAGGTAGTGCAAAAAATGAAAACGTCGCTGCTAGATAGCCACGACTCATGAAAAGTTTAAAATGTTTTTTGTATCAACCTTACCATGTTAAATACTGAAGTACTTTTTTGATTTATATTGTTTGCATTTTTAAAAATTGTAGAAATGCTTTCAAAGTTTCTTCTCACTCGCCCACGACTCTGGTTGAGCAGGACATAGTTGAGGGTTCTCTGAATTCTTTTTCAATGGTCCCATACGACGGTCCCCTGGGACTTCTCAGCAATGGTTTCCAGTAATGGTCCCCTGCAATGGTCCCCTGTAATTCCCCTGTAATAGTACCCTGCAATGGTCCCCTACAATTCCCAGCAATAGTCGCCTGCAATGGTCCCGTGGAATGAGCCCCTGTGATTCTCCTGTAATAGTCCCCTGCAATGGTCCCCTACAATTCCCAGCAATAGTTGCCTGCAATGGTCCCCTGTAATTCCCCAGCAATGGTCCCCTGCAATTCGCCTGCAATGGTCGACAGACTTCAGTTTGACTGGCACCAAAAGCGTGGACGAAGGATGGAAGAGACCCGAGGAGTACACTGGAGGCGGTCGCAAGCTGTGTGCTTCACTTGGCTGTTTCTAATTGCGAGAAGACCGAGATGTGAGGCGCTCAGTGTTGGTCAAAGGCGCTCAGTGATTGAAGTTCTCGAAGATGGGAAGACGGCGAGAACATTTGTCGCTTTTTTTTGGTGCCCTGCCCGGCAAAGTCAAAGAGAGCTGGTATCAGGACGTAGATTAGCCGAAGACGAGTTTCAGAGAGCTTGCATTTTTTTCAGGTAAATAATGGGAGGGAATGGAAAGCTTCTGGTATCATTATGTGCCATGTTCGATAAATAACTGAATGAAAAATGAGATATGAGAAAAAGGTGTAATCAAATCTTAAAGCACAATTTTGAATGAAATTCAAGTGCAATTTCGATTTAGTTTACTGCAATTGAATCACCCAGCTTCGACGGAAAATAAGCATCAAAACGGCCGAATGACACCCATAAATAAACTATGTCATAATTGCGAGCACAGAAAACAAATTAGAAATAATTCCTTCATGCACTATTCGACTTAAAAAATATGAAACAGAGAGTGCTCACGTGTGCACTGCAGATTATTTGGTCCAAGTCTAAGCACGTTATATTACAGTTACAGCACGTTACAGCACCATTACAGCACGTTACAACACCGTTACAGCACCGTTACAGCACGTTAGAGTACCGTTAAACCACGTTTCAGCACCGTTACAGCACGTTACAGTACCGTTACAGCACCGCTACAGCACGTTACAGCACCGTTACAGCACGTTACAGCACCGTTACAGCACGTTACAGCACCGTTACAGTACCATTACAGCACGTTACAGCACCATTACAGCACGTTACAGCACCGTTACAGCACGTTACAGTACCGTTACATCACATTGCAGCACCGTTACAGCACGTTACAGCACCATTACAGCACCATTACAGCACCGTTACAGCACGTTACAGCACCGTTACAGCACGTTACAGTACCGTTACATCACATTGCAGCACCGTTACAGCACGTTACAGCACCATTACAGCACCATTACAGCACCGTTACAGCACGTTACAGCACCGTTACAGCACGTTACAGTACCGTTACATCACATTGCAGCACCGTTACAGCACGTTACAGTACCGTTACAGCATCGTTACTGTACCGTTACAGCACGTTAGAGCTCTTATCTCGATGTCATGTTGCAGTATCGCCGTTTGCTCCCTTCGAGCCGCTACCGATTTTGTCGTTAAGGCTCTACAGAGACGCTCTCTGGCCCCCGCGGCCTTCCTGCCACTCTCCTCGTCCTCTTTTCCTCAAGTGTTAGAGATTCCGCTCGGTGTCTCAGTAAACATTCAGGGGACAGCAAACTTCCTTCCAAATCGTTTGACGCGAGCTCGTGTTACGCCAACATTCTTGGGAGACTCCTCGAGGGGAAGATTGGTCGCTGCGGCTTCCTTATCTTGCAAGTGGTGCGCACATAAATTGAATTGATGTCATTATTTTATCTACACGACCATGCTGAGCGAGGCTTGCGTTTCTCTTCTCTCTGTGTTCCTCAGCCTATCGTTTGTTGGGCTGTGATGAGAAAGAGGTTTTTCATTTTACTCAAGTATGATGTCTAGAGCACTTTTTTCTTTTTATCTGCATGATAGGTCACCAGTCAGGACATTAATTCGAATAAGTAACACCTAACACTGGTCGAGCCCAATTATCCACCGTGAAAACTAAGTGGTGAAGAACTAGTTAAAATTGAACAATTAAAATGATTGGATCCAAGTGCCAGTTCTTTACCTTTACTAGTTCGTATGCAAGAAAACATAGAATAATTTCTTATAAATAGAATAAACTCATTTCGGATTCCCAGACTTAATAAATCATCTAACATTAAAGTTAGTAACCCTAAGAAAATAGTTTTAGTAGTAGGTGAGATTAATTTTTTTGAGCTACATAACACTCTCAACACATTGAGTCTTTGTGCTATTGGGGATTATTAGACATGCTCAATTTAAGAAGCATTATTACAAACTTACATTCTCAAACACAGGAGTCAGAAAAGTATGGAAAATCCTGCTATATTCCAAAATCGAAATTGACAAATTAATAACCTCACGAGTTTTTCGTGCAATGTTGTGGTCAAGGCTCGAGATAAGAAATTAAATTGAAAGAGCGGTGGGCGGGGGTAAAGGAGCCTCTGTGACAATCGAGAGCAGATCCTTGTGATCTAAAAGCCTCTTCAATTGAGGACCTTTTCAATAGAGAGGCTCTAGAATAGAGAGGCAGCTGGAGGGTATAACCTGCTCGCTGAAATGAAGAATCTGTCATTGATCAAAGTCCTCACCTCTGGATAGGAAGGATCTAATGAGCTGTGAGGATAAATTGGATTATGGTATCCTTGCTCAGTTCTTCCAACGCAAAAAAGAAGTAAGCATCATGGTATCGGGAGCGGTGTAGAACCGTACATTTGGAGCCATACCCAAGAACAGGGTTTGAATAATGAAAAATCAACGTGCAAGGTGGCCTTTTAGAGCAATGGTGATCTAAGGTAGACGTTCGTAAGGCAAGGTTAGCGTATTTTCCCAGTCCACGAGCCATGTAAATTTTAACTTCAAGCGCCAATCACAGAAGCTGAGACTGGAGAGCAGCTCGCGTCTTCTACGACCCTGTCTCGTTTCCGTTGTCAATCAATATTTTTTCCTTCAGAAGTGTTTTATTTCTCCAGTACGGTTTTATCGTGGCAGAATTAAGGGACAAGGTTCCTGCCTTTGTCAGGCCCGGGAGAGAAGGAGAATTCCTCAGGGTTTGCAATTGCTGTCTCTTAATTTGACGTGCTGTCGTCACCGGTCACCACGGCCGCTCCTGAGCCTGGCCCGTCTTTCCTATCACGCAGTTGAAGAGAAATAAAGACTTAAGAGAGCCTGTCTTAAAAAGCCTCTGCAAATAAAAAGTTCGAATGAGGCAACTGGTAAGAGTCTTTTGCCAGCGCTCTGTGACAGCACAGCTCTTCAAAAGCGTCTCGGAAAGCTTGAAATACAGAGTGAAATATCAAGTGGCATTGTATACAAAAATGTTTACTAAATATTGATCAAAAATATACTCGAATTACATGAAATATTGAACAAAATATTCAGTCACATTTTAGACAAGTGCAACATTCGAGCCACAAAACTTAGTTGGAATTTTGTACATTGCTTTCTTGTTAGGAACTAGACTTGTTGATCTAATATAATACTGTTTCAAGTGTCATATGAATAATAAAACTTCAAATTAAATATGAGTTAAATTTGAGCGCTCGCTTCTCTTTAGTATCTAGAAAACTTTTATTGTGTGAGCTACCTCAAATTTACACAAGAGTGAACTGACCTCATATCGTGAGAGTATCGTGAGAGTGTCCTGAGAGTATCGTGAGAGTATCCTGAGAGTATCCTGAGAGTGTCCTGAGAGTATCGTGAGAGTATCGTGAGAGTGTCGTGAGAGTATCCTGAGAGTATCCTAAGAGTATCGTGAGAGTGTCCTGAGAGTATCGTGATAGTATCCTGAGAGTATCCTAAGAGTATCGTGAGAGTATCCTGAGAGTATCGTGAGAGTGTCCTGAGAGTATCGTGAGAGTGTCCTGAGAGTATCTCCAGACTTGAACTTACGAGAGTACGTTCTTGTCGAAAGACCAATTGAAGTTCCCTGAAGAAGGCATCAACTCTTCAGATAAATTCAATTGGTTGGTTTAGTTCAAACGTGTCGGATCAAAAGCCATGAACGAGCTTGCTAACAGCTTTGTACGGCTTCAAAATCAAGGAACAGCTGACAAAACAACGTATGTTTCAGGCTTCTTGAAGGAGGAAAAGATTTTCGTAGAATTTATGAAGTATTTTTCACACTCCAGTAACCAAGTAGTGAGAAACGAATGCAACAGGCAGAAGAACGAATAATTCTCTTTCAGAACGATTTTCATTCGCTCTCCACACAAGTAAATAAAACACCTGTATTAATCCTCTCACTCTCAAAGCATTTTCAAAGCTTATTACATTTATTCATCTTGAGAGCTCGGATTCCACCAATGAGTGAGGTCCCCAATCGTTTAAACGGGACTCTACCAGCGAGAGAGAGGAGAACAGCGAATCTATCGTAGTAGAAATATGTCTTAAAATTTCGTAGCTGAATCGCAAGGCGAAAAATTTTTCTCAGCACACTATGGCACAGCGTCATAAAATCGTAAATAAGGGTGGATTGACAAAATATTCAAGTCGTAAAGATGGCTCCGTGACCATCACCAACAAACTATCGAAAGCTCCATGCCAAGCATTAGAACTTAAAGTTTAATGTCGTATATGAGTGAGATTTCCGTTATGGTTTTATTTTGACACTTATCACAAGCACGAATTCTGAGAATATTCATCGTTTCATCACCAAAATATGCAGCGAAATTGCTTCGAAAAAAATGTTGAAGTGAGTTGTGATTCAAGTTTTTTTTGCAGCCTGAGCACTTTCCATTCAATGCTAGAACATCGGTTGTGGTTCAACGACTGATAAAAACTATACATCCGCGGAAATCTGGTGCAAGGTACGCAGCTAGTCTCATTATTTCATCTTATGTGAATGTAGTACTGTTCGAGGTAGGTTACGTGTTGCAAGCTATCGAAATGCTTTTTGTAGCCATGACGCGATTAATGAATCAATTATTTTGGAGAAACTAAGACGCCACTGGCACCACCTTCGTGCAGTTATACAATAATATCATTTTAGGGAATAATTATCGAAGGCTACGCAGTTCAGTATAGAGTATTTTATTATCCAACATTTGACTAATGACAAAGTGCAGAGCAATATATGGCGACAACATCATTTTGCTTCTAGCAGCCTGACTTGACTTAAATGTGCAGAGCCGTATACCGTTTGTCAAATAATATTACTACATGTAATATTCTGTAACTTTTGCAGGCTGCAGTTGATGTAGTAAAATTGTACGTGAATGATTTTATTCCTATCTTAATGCGCTGCAGTTTTTTCCCCTTAAAATGTCCTTTGAAGAACTTTAGTTGCAGTGACTGAAGTAGCTCCTGTGACTTCCAGAATGAGAATAAATGCGGGGCAGTGGTTCAAAGTAAATCTTGCCTCGAGGCCATTCTTAGTCCGCGGCGATAAATTTAGCTGAAACGTAACGTCATTGGCAGCTCTAATGAGGCGAGGACAAAATTGAATTTCCCATCGAAGGCCGAGATTATGAGGACGTCTGGTGGCGGCAGCTTGAGTTACTCAGAGAACGAAGATAAGAAGTAAGAGCGGGCTCGGTGGCCCTCAGGTTACACACAATTCAGGCATGCGTAGATGAATAATAAAATCCTTTTTGTCAAAGTGAATTTACGAGATAGCGGAATTTTAAAGAAAGATATGAGGCTAAAAATCTTAAGAACAGCGTGGAAAACGGGCCTAGAAGCGTGCGATTGTGAACCGCAGATTATAAGTATTTACGATATTGAGCATTCCTTAGCAAACTTAGTTAATTAACCGTGGAATATTTCAGAAAGGCTCTCGGAATGCCCAATTTCGAGGAAAGTTCCGGTCGTGCTCGTGGCATCCCAGTCTTGTAAAGCTGGGCTAAAACTTGAGGGAACTCAGGAGGCATAGCTTACTCAACTCGATTAATTGGTGCCCTCTTCGGACACGCATTTTGGTCACGGCCTCCAGTCACTAGTTCTCATTTCGAAGGCAATAAAAGAGACGAAGCTTCGGTAATGTAAGGCCTTACGAAGTTCCGATGGATCAATTGGCCCAAAGTTACCCTAAATATACGGCACATCTGCCAATCTCCCGCGGGACGATGGCCCTCAAGTTGTTTGCTCGGTGCCAAAATGGCTGCGGAAACGTTCCTTCCAGGAATAAAATCCAAACGATAACTCAAAACTAACAGAGTGTACGTACAGGGGGTCGAAAAAAAGTGTCCTGAGTCAATAAAAGTGTCATTGGGTGTTCATTAATTCTCATGTAATTTATTTTCAATAGTCGTAAAGAACAACGTTAACGTATTTGTTTTTTACTTACTTTCACAATTTTCAAGACGATTTTTAATTCATACTTCATGATCCATCGTGGCCGGGAACATTCTTTCTGACACCTAGTGTACACATTGGAAAACGTTCAATATCTCTTGAAAAAGACGGTTACTGTACGTACAATGGCAAAGAAACTCCCTACTACACCTACATATCATAAAAAAATGTAAACTAAGCCATTCACACAACCGCTAATGGCCAGACATTAGGTACCTTAGCTCTTACACAAAAAACTGGGTGGTATAAGTTACCAAAAAATTCCTCGTGTCCAGATTTGATCCCCTGGTTTTGCGTAAATTCAACTCATTGAATAACACCATAATCTTCCTGTCTCAAGAGGAGTTCCAGTGTTAGATCACATCACGCACCAGTGTTAAACGCAACTCTCGAGAGTACGTCATTGCGTTTTCTTTAGTCGTGTTGATTTTCCTATGTGGTTACCCTATTGGAGTTGTTCTTTATCAGATTGATCACTAGCCATTGCTGCGTTGATGATAGGTAGGGAAAATTTTTAAGAAATAATATGGTAAGAGAGGGTAATGAAGACTGCATCAGGATGGTGCTTCATTTCGAAAAGAGGAAACCGAATGTGCTCCCGAAAAAACTTTTCAGAATATGTTTTTCCCTCAACTTAGCGAACAGTGTTCACTCTATTTTGTTTTACTATTAACATCACTGGTAGATTTAAGCTTCCATAATTATGTTTTTTCAGACTCAGGAAGGTTTTAAGCAGTTGCCGATGTACATTCATAAACAAAGTAACATTTTCTGACGAAAGGGAATATTTTTATTTCATTTATTATATTTGAATACAATTAAGAAATATTCAAACTAAGGAGTGAGCTCTTGAAATGATTTATTACTTATCCTTTGAGGACTAAACTGAGAAATGACAGCTTTCCAAGCAATTTCAGAACTACATATATGTACGGTATCAGTGAAATGTTGCATTTTCAGTTCGTAGACAGCCCAATATAATTTGTAAAAATTAAAGCCCTTTTGCACATTTTCATTTTATAGTCATAAGCATAAAGTATGAACGCAGATATGCGCGTTCTTTTTTAAAGCTACAAGATATATTTCAGGAGCATATTTTCTCTCAGCAAGCAATATTGACCCCCATATCCTTTAATAAAAAACAAGTTGACTAGTAAAGTTAACTTACGTTATATGAGCCGCAGAAATCGAGTGTTGAAAGAACGTATTTACCCTCAGCGTGCATGTCGAGCCCCATCCCTATTGATAAACGAGTTAGTCGACCAGAACAGAGATATCTTATGAAATATGAACTGCAGAGATCATGTAACCTATGCACAGGAAGAATAATCTTTTCCGTAAAGTCTTTGCGCCGGACACAGCGTGGGAGGCCCGTTAGCGCGGACACTGCTGGCGCGGATGGACGAGTAGCGAGTCCGAAATTTAGCGGAATGGGACCGCCGGGTCCGGGGTCCAGGCTTCCCCGATTCAGTCAGTGCTGATTCAAAAGCAATACCGGACAACTCATCTGATCTGATCAGTCCAGAGCTGAGTAAATTACGCCCAATTCTTGTCTTTTGTAAAGAGTATTTCCTGATGTAACTGCTGTAATGGTCAGAACTAAGTAGAGAGAGAAGAATTATACACAAACGACTGCGGATTTCGGTGAGCATTTTATTTTTTTAAGCCGTCCAAACAAACGATGGTAATTTATTCCTCAAAATATGCGTATAACCTTTAAGTGTATTCGATTTTTTCAAAAATTTTAGGATACAATTAGGCTGAAACGAAAATCTTTGGAGAACATCACTGGCAGGTTGACCTTCTTTGACACGGCGATGAAGACTTTGACACGCCACGGGATCAGAGTGTCAATTTTCTGTCGGAAAAGGAATAAAAAACTGCTTTGATTGAGAGAAATCGAAACCAATTTCCGTAACGTGATCAATCGGGTTTTCTCCGTCTTGAAAAATCGTGATGAGATTAAAGAGATCGTCTTTCTGATTTCCATTTTCAGCAAAGTTATTCGTTTTTATTGAGTCGATGAAAAGTTATCTTGTTAACATTGACCATACAATTTTCTTTAAAAAGTTAGGAGAAAGCTTTATCCTGTATTTAATACTCTCGTGCTCGAGGCAAAAAATTAAAAATTAAATAATTCAAAATTTAAAATTTCCCCACACCAATCAGAAATAGACACAAACAGTTTTGAACGTTTCAAACATGGAGGTTGAAAAAGCGAGTACAGACTTGGTCTCAAAGCGGTTTCGTAAGTGTAACCTTCCAACTACACGGTGCTGTCACAAAGCCTTCTCAAGTGGCGCTGCTGCTTGGTAAGATCTGACAGTATTTTCAATGAGGTCAAACTTTGGCGACTAACTTTTGGAATTTACGCTAGACTGAATGATGGGCAGGCGAGAGAAAAATTGACGATTTTGTCACTAGGAAGAGAAAGGAAACGAATTCTTAGAAGTTTCTCAAAGTTGTTGTAACCCTATTTTCAGTGTGTAGTGATTGGTAACTTCCTTTGTTCAAACCTACAAACCAGTTCTGCATTATTTTATGAAAGAATTAACGTTTATTAAATTACATTTTAAAATCCTGAAACTTACTACTGGGTTTTTCCATAACTAACATGAAAGTTATTCTACGATAACAGTGTTCATGATGTACGAGTATTCTTTTTCGTTTTATTCATTTCGGATGAACCTTATTTCTTGATTTTATTAGCTAATTTTGTATCAGTAGGCTCCATAGATGCGAAAAGAATACATTTGGACTTCAAAGATACTTCGTGAGGATAGTCAAGCTAACTCGTAAGCAGATACCTTGATGTCAAGGTTTGGTTTGTACACTAACGTATAAGGCAGGCACAGTTTGTGCTCCGTGGTTATAATTTGGTCATGGTAACCTTTGACGATCGCTGCCCTGCCGGTGCATCGATTGGCAGCAGAATCGACAGTGACCATGCAAATGTAACAACCACGACGTCCACATATGTCGATAGTGACCGTTAACTTGTTAGTTGCACCGCTATGCATAGATGTTATCTGGTAATTTCTGAGGGTTGGGTTTTTTGTCTTGAAGCTGGTGCAGCTGGTTTAACCTCGGCAGCAAGGAGCTCTATTAAAGCCCAAAACGAACAAAGCGCTGTAATTTGATCATAAATTTGGAGAGTACCTTAACTAACCTATGAATTTCTAATCGAACTGATAATGAGGTAACTTGAGGGTGGCTAACTGTAAGGCGTCTAGTGGAAAACCACTTCATTTCTTGACAGAGGACGCTGTGAGAATCTCCCCATAACAGCATCTCCCAAAGCGTAACATCGAAGCATAAACCTGCTACGTGCAAATGGTGCATGATGAGCCGAGACATGGCGGTAAGGAGCGCGAGCAGCGGTGTACACAGAGGCGTACATCCTTCAGAGCGTACATCCTTCGTACATCCTTCAGAGCGGCAGTCTGTGCGCCAGGAGGCCCGCAAAAAAGGAAGATTGCTCGTAGCCGTTGCAATATGTCTTGTTGCCCTCTTTGGAGCCAGGTCTTCAACCATAACTCCTCTTTAGAAAATAGATGGATACATAGAGAGATGTATGGGGTGGATAAATGCATGGGTGAATGGACGTATGGAAGAATAAAGAATATGTAGATGTATCGGAGAATCGATGCGTGGGGGAATAGATGAATGGGTGAAGAGATGCATTGGTGAATAAACGTATTGGTGAATAAATGCACGGGTAGATAAATACACGGGAGAACAAATGCATGAGTGAATTGATCCATAAGTGAATAAACGCAGGAGTGAAATCATGCATGGGAGAATACATATATGCGTGTGTTAGAGCAATAGATACGCGTTATAACGCGGCTGGAGCCTCACCTAAAGCTGCATAGCCCTGATGCAAAGCTCAATTTAGCCAGTTCACCTATGAGAATGAAAAAACTCGTTTGGGTACAGTATTTTAGAGCATTGAACGTTCATTTTACTAAAATCTTCGATTTTAAAGGTAAAGCCTCTGCAGTTTTTACTCATCGCTCCTTGAACTCTCTCGATGCGTACCGGCCATTCCGAGTGAATACATTTAAAGTATCGAGAGCGCATGCAAAAGTCGCATGAAAATCATACGTTTTCGTCATATAACCTGACAGGGAAGGAGTTCATGTACCATGATTCCCTGGGCTATTTGGCTGGTGCCGAAGCTTCAGCGGTTGCCTGAATGCATGGGACGATCTGGCCCCTCCTCATCAGCGTGGGGGAAGATGCTAAGGCATATCACAGCTGAACTCATCAACGTTATTGTTAGGTTTGTTACTACTGTTACGCCTGCGAGCCTCATTGTAAGTTTTCCACAAACTATGTATGAATACTATCATGAAAGCAGGCATTCCGTGACACGCCTTTGATGTACGTTTCTGGCCTGTTTTCTTGAACAATTCAGTACTTTACTTTAAACGTTCTGGTGCAAGCACGTACATTTTCATTGGAGGCAGCTCATGAATTCGAGATAGTGAAGCGTTATCGAGCGGGTGATCGCTGCTGTGTGGTAAACATTAGTTTTCCGAGCAGTTGAACACCGTGAAGAGCTGGCAGAGCTGACTGCTGGTGGAGAGCTGACTGCTGGTGGAGAGGTAACTGCTGGTGGAGACCTGACTGCTGGTGGAGACCTGACTGCTGGTGGAGAGCTGACTGCTGGTGGAGACCTGACTGCTGGTGGAGAAGGTTCGCTGCACAGCTGGTGAGTGGGGCAGGAGGTGGGGTCGTACGCAGCTTAGTGAGGGTCATCAACTGGACGTCCAAATTGTCTTAACATCACGTGACGTGCAGGCTGTACGTGACGGAGGTCAGGTGGGACCCCCGCTGTCAATAGGAATTAATGGTAATGTTACAGCGCGCTTACAGTGTTGACTGTCGCTCTATTTGGCAGCTATGCCGCTCCTGCATCTTGTCTGAATTTGCCCGTAGAGGCTCATGATGCGTGTACCAATTGTGGTACCGATGCATGTACCAATAGTCAAAAGTGATGTGTCTATCGATATTGGTACGCGATGCATCTACCAGTAATGAAAAGCGATGTATCTAGCAATATTGGTAAGTGATATATCTACCAATCAACCAATAGTGGTACGTAAGATGGAGTGGTACACTTGGTCGTCCGCCATATTGCGTGATGCGAAGAAAGTGTTCAGTCAATCAGAATAGACGGTTATTTTCATTCGAATATCAACATCATGAATCCTGTCATATAATCGAAGTCTGCATTTTCATTTCGAAGTATGGATTTCATATCCGAAGTATGGATTTCATATTCGAAGTATGGATTTCATATCCAAAGTATGGATTTCATATTCGAAGTATGAATTTCATATTCGAAGTATATATTTCATATTCGAAGTATGGGTTTCATATTCGAAGTATGGATTTCATGTTCAAATATCGATTTCATATTCGAAGTATGGATTTCATATCCAAAGTATGGATGTCATATTCGAAGTACGGATTTCATATTTGATGTAAGAATTTCATATTCGAATAAGGAATTGAAGTTTGAGAAACTGGATTGGGAACCTGAGCACCGCAGTTTCGAGTCCGTCAAAAAGAACGGAGCTGTTCCTTTTATTGCAATTTCAATTGGTATCATCTAGAGTTTTTTTACACGTAGGTTCTCAGATGACAAAGGTGACGTGCGAACTTTAGGTGAGGTTGAGGTTTACGATTCTGAGATCCCCGCTGCATGTACGTACGGTGCAGGGTGAGAGAGTTATTTTTAATATATTGCCATATACAATCTAATAAGTGCATCTTGATGTAAGATACTTATCCCAAGAAACCCATTTTAGGTAATCGAAAAAAATGATGAAATGACGTCTAAACTCCATAATTAAATGTGTAAAACACAGGGACTTAAGCTCCGAAAAATTTCCAAATGTTGAACGATCCAGCGCAGCGCCGCGTAGGAAGTGTTGTTGGAATGGAAACCAATAGCTGCCCTCATACAAATACAGCTCCGATGTTGACTGTGTAGTCGAGGTGATGACTGAAATCAATCCCAATAAATTTCAGAGCCACTCGCTGCTTGGTAATGAAAATCAAATGTGTAAAACAAAAGAAACCCCTTTTGTTGAAAGTATACGACTTCAATGAAACTCCAACTTCAGATTTCGGATGTCATTTCATTATAACTTGAGTGCAATTTGAGCTCTATCACAATTTACATCTGTTGTACGACACAGCCAAAGAACTTGATTCAGAACTGTACTAAATTAAATAATCGTTAGTGACTCTGAGCCCATCTAAGTTGGAATGTAATGTACACCATGCGTCCCAGAAATGACTTGATTCAGAGCGCCGTTTCAACAAGAGGAAGCCGGCATGCTTCAGCTCCCACAGGAGCAACATCATTCATCTTTCCGACCTCTGGGGAGATCTCGTAGGCCTGCAAGTAGTGCACTCATTATCGTTTTTACGGCGTGACGAGGAGGTGCGGGTCATCAGGGCCTGGCTCTGGCGGGCATGTCAGGCCGTGCACGCAGCCGTGCCCTCTCTCTCTCTCGCCCTCTTTAAAGGGGACCTCTCCGCCGGCGGGGTCTGCCCTCTCTATTGCCCACTTCCCCTCCTGCTCTTTGTTTTTGTGTCTTTCGTGTCTGTCTCTCTTCATTCTTTCCTTATTTGCGCGATGTTTACCCATCTTTCTCACCTATTTTGCGCACATATCTGCGTCTTCTTCTCTTCCGGAGGGATGCTTCTTTTCCCAGGAAAGTTCTTATTTTGAGAAAAGCTGCTCTTTCTTAGTCCTCCCGAGAAAATAATTTTACATCCTTGCATTTCATGCTTGAGTCAATTCACTTCTTCTTTGTCGAAAGGGTTTTGAAACTTTAATTTGAATTACCATTCTATTTCATGGGGTATCTCTCTTCATTTATTCGTAAGTGCTTTATTACAGTAAATATTCCTATGCGATGTTTTAGAAGCTCCATAACTCTCGCATTGGTATTTGTGCTTTAAATGTAACGACCGTACGTACCGCGCGCAGTTTTAGCTCTCGGAATTGTCAGCTGGGAAAAATTCAATGATTGCTGCACTACTCAGTAATGATTGCCGTGGTCCTCGGTAATGATTGCCGTGGTATTCGGTAATGATTGCCGTGGTACTCGGTAATGATTGCCGTGGTACTCGGTAATGATTGCCGTGGTGCTCAGTAATGATTGCCGTGGTACTCAGTAATGATTGCCGTGGTGCTCAGTAATGATTGCCGTGGTCCTCGGTAATGATTGCTGTGGTACTCAGTAATGATTGCCGTGGTACTCGGTAATGATTGCCGTGGTCCTCGGTAATGATTGCTGTGGTGCTCAGTAATGATTGCCGTGGTGCTCAGTAATGATTGCCGTGGTGCTCAGTAATGATTGCCGTGCTACTCGGTAATGATTGCTGTGGTGCTCAGTAATGATTGCCGTGGTACTCAGTAATGATTGCCGTGGTACTCAGTAATCGAGTTAGGCAGGCGCTCGTTCAGTGCAGCATGATCGGCCCTCGGCGATCCTGGCAACCTGGGCAAACTTGTTTCAATTTCCCTCCTATCGATTGGAATTGTCAATTACGAGAATTTGTAGCTAACTTTCGTGTAAATTCTAGACACTGGGTCTGAAAATTTTTAGTCATTCTCACTGCATTTTTGTTTAGTTATTCTCACTGCATTTTTTTTAGTTATTCTCACTGCATTTTTGAGAAATTATGTGCATAAATCTGTTTTAAATAATTATGTAATTCATTCTTTTCTCCCAGCAGTGTACGCTTTCACACCGAAAGTTTCCATCTTCGTTGTTTGTATATTTTGTTTCAAAAGGCTTCCTTCATAGACTTGAAAAAGCGAGGAGCAATCTAGACTAACCTTTACTGTCTACATACAGATGCTGTTTGTGTTTCGTGACATAATTTTTCCCGCTATCTCATCCCCATCGCAGTTTGATAGATGGACCCCATTTTCCAACCGTCAATTATGCCATTTTCCCTTCTGCCTCGAAATGGTTTATTCCTCCCACTTTCATAGATTTCGAACCTTTATTACTTTGCATCAACCTCATTTCCTGCTGCGACTTTCCGCACTCCAGCTGGGCAGACCAGTGCCTCTCATTTGAATATCTGTCTCTTTTTTTGTACGATATTTTTCATTTCCATGTAGAATGATTTTATTTATGTTCAGTTATGCTGGCATTTTGTGATGACGATGTTGTCAACAGTTCTCTCGAGCTCAGTCTCTAATGACTGATGGGGATCAATACGTCGATCTCGAGGAAGAAAAGAGTTTTCCTCAAACATACTCGACAGCTTGCGTATTTGCAGCTCCGCTTCTCAGAACTGGCCTCCCGACATTTCATGCTCTATTCACAGCTTAAATATCAATTCTTGAGGAAAAGCAAACCGTGAATGCGGGAGTAGTATTGAAAACCCAGTTGCTTACTAATTTATTCACACCTAAAAGGCGCTTACAAGGATGTAAAAGGGATTTCAATACAAAGAAGGTAACGGTGCACAGTCACGGTCTCTGGTTTCCACGCATGCGGCGGAGCCGGGGTACACTAGAAGCTGCCCTCGGCATCTCTCGTGAATGCCCTCGGGTCGCTAGGGGTTTCCCTCAACACTTCACGGGCGCCATCGAGAAAATTGCTGGAGCTACGACCAGGACGAGGATGGCAATAGCGATTCCAGGTATATTTTTAAAGAAATGTCCGGTACCAACGGAAGGTCTTCGTACGTTAAAGATTTTTTCTTCACCAGCTTTTGGAATTGTAAGCCCGTAGAGAAAATTGTTTGGCATGGCAACTTTAAAACGATGGGAAAAGTTCTGGAATGTAAGAACCGAACAATGAAAAGTAACGAGAGGAACACAAAAATGAGCAGTCGGGAATGGCGGACACAAAACGACAAAAGAGAACGTCGTGAAAGAGAAGCTAAGAAGAAAAAAGTGTTTGAGCTTCATTCGGCCATCACAATCAAACGAGATTATAACAAAAATCTACAGAGGTTTCATATTTTATCAGAGTATTAAAAACGCGTAACGTTAAGATTTAAGAATTGCATGAGAAGAGTTTCTACACCTTTCATTTTCTGCTCGTAGGTTGCCTGGGGAGTGAGCATTTCAGTGTGATGATTTAGGAATCGTGTGAGAGATCCTTCAACCAGAACAAGGTAGCATGAGAAAGAATGGACGGAAGCATGGTTTTAAAATATCATTTCTTGCACGGAATATTCCTCTTTAAAATACTAAAGCTCTGCCATTCACGGAAAGTTGTCCGGGTGTAGTTTAATTTAACCTCATTATCACATTATCAGATAGGGAATCTGCCCCAAGGCCGACTGAAGAACTGTGCATAACCCGTAAGTCTTCAGTATGAATGACGTGCTTTTACGTAATTGTAGTTTCATTACTATATGCTAAATCTTTGACTAATCGTACAAATTTCCGAACAATTTTCAATTTTGATTATCTGTAATGAGAAATGACCAAATGCATTTACTACAGACGTATTGATTTCGTTATATTTCAAGGTACAAATGTGAGCTCCCGAAAAAATTGGTCAACGGCTGCTAATATAATGTAGGGCTTTTCCAAGCACGAATAATTGCAGCAATTCTGTCTACAAGTGTGCTACTGTACACCTGGTCGATTATAAACCACTCTTGCATCAACTGATCTGACGAAGACAATCTTCTCGACGTCTAACTTGTCGTTCTAAGTGGTAGCAGAAATTTTCTAATGGTTTCATGTTTGGAGAATACGCTGGCTAACCTAATAGCCTGACATATCCTGAATGACTTTCATGCCAATCGACGACGGCTCCAGCCCTATGTACCAGGCAGATGGGCAAAGCAACGTACCTTTCTTCAATCAGATATTGTGTAATGGTAAAACTTGGTTATATCCCAGCTCAGCGTAGCCATGCTGCTTCAGTTTGACAGATACTTCAACTAAAGGTTCCTCTTCTGTGGTGATGAAACAGCCCAAAAAATTGGAGTCCCTCTTCTATCTCCTATGCACACAGGCTTCGTTGAAGGCTCCATGAGGTCTTCCATGAACACGTCGGCGTTCATCATTTCTATAGAGACCGAATCATTAGTCATCGGACCACATGAAACTTCTCCACTCTTGTACTCTGCAATGTGCGTGTACATTGGCCTAGTTTAATTGAGTGGTCTTGTGTGCAGGTGTTAACATCGGCCTTCAACAGTCTCTCTGCTCCAGATCTCCATTGATATCCATTGCACAGAGTTACCTGCAAGGATTTCGTGAACGTAGTAGTGCCATCCATCATGCGGAGTGATCCCGGTCAACAATTCGGGACACACGTCGGTCGTTCCTATCGGTTAGAATTTTCTTCCAACTATAATTTTTCCTCGAATTGCCGTATGTACCGGATTGTTTTTCCTTTTGGGTAGACATAAACCCGCGCAACAGAGCGGCATGAAACACAAGCGAATTATACTACTTCCTGCACCAGGTGTCCCCTTTTTCCATTCCCAGACGTCTTGCTTTCGTCCCATTGTTGTGGAGCAACTAAGAAACAAGCTTATACCTTACCAGTAAGCTTCAGTCACAGCAATGATAACCGATTGATGAACATAGTAAATAATCGGAGCATAAGAATAATGGGTGATTAATTTCTTGCCCGAGGAACTTTCATGACTTGACAGAAATTCGCTCCACAGAAATAGAGAAAACTGAGCTGCAAGAGCCAACACGGTGCTTTAAGGATTGCATTCTCGCCTCGGCGTCTCTCTTTCTTCCGGAGCCTCATTAGCTCCAGAAAAAATTCTCCTCGACCACACGAGTCGGAACTTCTCATTTCTTGAAATTCTCTTCAGTTCTTTGGTTGAGAGCAATGTTGGACTATTCGAGGAAGTCAAGTTACCCTAACATAATCTCGAGCGTTCTAGGGATTCAGGACGTAAATCAGATGAGTACCTGATGAGATTATTACGACGTTGTTTGTCGCGTACGCCGCAGCAATATCATTTGCATGCTCGAGCTGTGGCACCTTCCAGCAGCGGGCGGCACTCCACGCCAACAGAAAAGAAAGGGTCGCCCCATTAGCTGGGGCTCGTCGGGGAAGCGGGAGAATGGAATTATGGGGAGAGTTTGTGACGGTATCTCGTGGAATAATTAATTAGAGATCCGCTTACAAGGGAGAATGAAACTAAGGGGAAAATTGGAGATGAAACCTAGCATAATCATCAGTTAGAGACCCACCAACGAAGAAGAATGCAATTGCGAGGAATATTTCAGGTGAAATCTGGTAAACTCATTCATTAAAAACCCATTTCATCTAGGGAAGCTCTTCAAGCAACAACTAAAGAACTACTTGGGACAACTTTTTTACGGAACTTATGTACAATAAGTGAAATTTTTCGTCTCAATGAAAGTAACGTCTTATTTTAGATCCTATGTTAAGTATGAAAAAAATTGGGCGACGAAGATATATGAATATTCTTGAGCATAGTTTCTCTTTGTTTTTATAATGCATTTTAATCTATTGTTGCATAAAACATATTGAAAACAGACGTTACTTATCTACAAGTACGTGCTCTCTGGTGAGTTCGATTTGAACGAATGTTTATTTTTTCTTATTTTCAATATTTCATTTCTTCAAGAACAAATGTTCTATTTGGGATCATTTAACATCAGGCTTCCAGCTTCGTATCAATACACCCTTGGTTTCTTGTGAACATATTTTCAAAATTGATGGTTTGGAAACTCATTAGAACTCAGTTTTGATTGCCTAAGCCTGTTCATATCCTCTCTATTACGCAGCGGGTAAAATTGCAGGCAGCAAAACTACTATGGAAAGAACGAGGGTAGGGAACGTAGCAGTAAGTCCCGTAAAAAAATTTCTAGGCTACGAATATGGGGAAAAATATGTAAAAGCATGGAAAAGTCAAAAGAATTTACAGTGAACGTGGCAAATTTATCAAATTTTAAACAGAATCTGAAGAGTTTTCTAACAAAAACAGGAACGTTTGACATACATGGGTAAGAGGACACTTTTGCAGATAATCTGTGCTTGATTTCTGTTCTCCAATTTGTTCACTGGCAAATATCAACGGTTTAAGATAGAGAGCCTTCTCAGCACAAGGCAGTCGTCACAGACGAGCTCTGGCACAGTTCCAGTGCCTAAGTACTGCCTTGTTTCGACATGGCGCTCGACCGCATTCTATCCTCATAGGGAGAGCTTCTCCAAGGATCTGACGAACTTTTTGTGGATTGCAAAAGGACAACGGAACAGATTACTTTGGGCTCAACGTTGGTATCTCGTCAAGGACGTAGGGTTTCCTTCATATATGTAACGAAATTTTCGCACATTGAGAACGGAATAGGAAACAAATGACCGCGTGTTCAACGTTGGTCTGTGCTCATAGCGAGAGGCTGCCGGTTGTTGTAACGAAAATTTATGCATTGCTTGAGGAACACAGAGCAGATGAAACAGGCAAGCTTGCTCAAGTGAGCGCATCAACGGAAATTACTATCAGTACAGTTCTTTAACATTCGCTAGCGGAAAGTGCGTACCGGACTCGATACCCACTCGACTTGGTAATTTATAAGTGGAAGGAGAGCTGAAAAATAAATTTAGAATTAGTTATCGAATAAAATATTGCGTACTAAAAGGCTGCAGACCCACTTGTAAGGGAAAATAGTATAAAAATCTCTGGTTTCCTCAACATGTCTAGCGACTGAATGAATATCTGTTGATGGGTCATACAATACATCATTTCAAATGACTTCATTTTTTTAATGCATTACTGGACTAATCACCAAAGGCCTAGCTCTGAAATTCATGAGCCTATATGAAGTTTTGTCCTGTCCCTTGTAAGTGTGCTACTCATTTCTAAATTTATTTCCTATTTCTGAGTCCAGAGTTGCCATAAAGGGGCTTACGATAAGTTCCAAAATGCAGTTGGAGAAGTTTTGCCGTTAAACGTAATCATAAATCCAAATTCTAAGATTTCCACCGGCGTTTTTTCTTCTTTCCAATGAAAAGGAAAATTCGATTACTCAAATTCTTGATCACATAACTCGAGAAAACAGGAACAAATTCGTAAACTCGAGAAAACAGGAGTAAATTCGTGATCTCACAACTCGGGAAAACAGAAGTAAATTCGTGATCTCACAACTCGAGAAAACAGGAGTAAATTCATGATCTCACAGCTCGGGAAACAGGAGTAAATTCGTGATCTCACAACTCGGGAAAACAGGCGTAAATTCGTGATCTCACAGCTCGGGAAACAGGAGTAAATTCGTGATCTCACAACTCGGAAAACAGAAGTAAATCAACGGACGGAATCTTGCCAAGTTCCCGGCGGTCAGAAAAAGATTTCAGAGCGCGGCCGCGCACGTGGCTTCCTCCAAATGAGGCATTCTGCGACCCTGCCGCGGCCGGGATGTTCTCAATGCAAATATTCAGCCTCCCGCTCGTCTCTGCCTTCGGTGCATTCCGGCATAAAGTTTTCATGACGCCCTAGTCTGATGCTGCAACGCAACACGACGTCGTCCATGCGCAAGAGATTCAAGCCGTATGGCCGATTCTAATATTGGATATTGACGTTGCTTTCCTGCAGAGTTTTGTTTAAGAATGAGATGTGAGCGGCTCAAATTCGAGGCGCTTCAGTATCCTAACTCATGAAGTTAAAAGCTGGTGAATTAGAAAATGAATGCGGCGGAAATTTGTATGTTGCTCTAAAAAAATTACGAGTTGAGTAAAATCTCAGAATATTGGTCATAAAACTTCAGTTATGGAAAAATTGTAAAAGTTATGGCTCAGTTGTGATCTGAGGCAACTAAAAAAAGACATCGTTCACTGATTGATTGAAGAAATTACAAATCGATTCTTGACAAGATAAAAGGGGCTAAATTTCTACGACCATTGCAACACTGAGTATCGTAACAAATTAATATTGTATAACTGTACAAAGGTAGTTAGAATTTAGGATATTTACAGATACGGAATTTTCAATACTTATCAGTTGCTTCAAACAAGACCATCAGCACAAATTCAGATCCACTCTTAACACTGCCGCTGCTACGCAATGCCGTACAGCAAACAATGGTTTAGTACCGTGCACACCGCAGTAGCAGGTTTCTGAACCAAATAGGCTTCAATAACAAAAATGTTAACCTCATAAGCGCAATGTTCGAGTAAAAACGATCTTATTTCCCGCGTACACCAGCCGTTAGGTTCAAGTGACCTACCCTCTTCTCATGGGCAGACACCGAACCTGTGCTGCTCACCAGCTGTCGCCTCCAGACAGCTGGCCACAATCGCTGCTCTGGCGTGCGGTGCAAACACATTCCGTGGAAAAAAACAGGCGCATAAAGTCCCCTGAAATTGCGTGTCCTTAGGGCTACAGTTTTTCTGGCGTGAACTGCCCTCATGTTTTTCCAGCTACTTCGAGAACGGTTGCCTCCTCCCGCCTCTGAAAAAAACTCGAAAGTGGTGGCGTGATACATAAATGTGATCTATACTTGACGGGTAGCATTGTTCTTATCATTGTAAAATCGATTTACTTTTATTTTATTAAAATTTTTAGCACATATTTTACTTTTTATTTATATTAAATATTTACCTTTACTTTTGTTCTTTGCATGATGTGGAGTGGCGTGATTACCCAAAGCAGAATTTTAGTACTAAAAGCCTTCGTTTTTTCTCAAGATATTTTTAATATAGAAACCGAAAAAAGCATACTTGATTTTAAGTGCCTGTAATGATGGCTGTTTTATTGATCGATTTTAATAAATGTAGCTTATATATCTCTGTTATACTCTCTCAAGTCGAGCCATTAATCATCTCTGAGGTCAAAAGAATTTTAATACTTCTACCATGTCAACACCTAAAAAACAATGGATTTTTTGGTTTCTCATATGAAAAAGGGAGTAAAATAATTTCTCAAATTGAGCAAATCTACTAACTTCTCTTGGGCTTCAAGCGGAAATTCCCCAACCAAATGCTGAAACTACATCGCTCGCGTGCTGACTCAACATTTTGCTTCGTCTGCCCTGAGCTGTATAAATTTTACAAAACAGACTTATTTTGCGTATGACATAGTTTGTTGTGCTAAATTCACACTATTTCTCACATGTGTATGACAAATATTCTAATATTAATGTCAGATGGATTACACGATCATAAAAAAACAGGCCAGTTTTCAGAGGTGGTGTTCGAGTGGTATACTTGAAATGGCTGCTTCTTCGGACATCATCGTACATGAATTAAAGGCCATGCGTTTAAACACAAGGGTGAGATACTCAAGTAGATTAATGCATTCTTTATCACGACTATCAGGTAGCAGATCCTATAAACTGCCGCATGTGGAGACTTCCCATTGGGTATTGGAGAAACTCTAAAGCACACAACACACGAAAATCCAATTCCTTTACTTATCAGGCGATCTACCGTGCTCCCGTTCGAATGATGGGTCAACACGTCATTACGGCAGCGGCCCACATACCGAGTTGAGCAGTCCACTCTGGGGTGCTGCATCCATATCGGACGCAACCAATTTTGTTGCAGTTAACAACAACCTGTCCAAACACGGATTTTTGCAGCACTCTACTGCAATACTGACATCAGAACACCTCACAAGCGAATTTGGTATTAGCGTATAATACTACTGAAAGTACGTGGTCAATTTGAAATATCACACGAACGTCATTCAGGGATGATGAAGAATGAGTGGAGTAGAACATGGTACGAGAACGAGCAGAGCGCTCTTTTTTTGGGCTGTAACTAAAATCCTACATCGTCAGACATAGAAATACACATTTCATGATTTCTTTACATGATATCACATCATCGATTCAATGTCCGGGACTGAAATCGCGAACATAACACTGACGTAAATATTACGCCGTCAAAGGGATGGGTGAAAAGCAAGATTGAATGAGCCTAAGCAACACGACGCTGGAGCGAGCAATAGGTATGGATCCACAGCAGCGATGATGGAAGCCCGATTAGACGATGAGTTGTCGCAGTCTCACATGCTATTAATGTGTCGATGCATGCACTGTACTGTACCAAGGAACCTTCTTCAGTGAATGAACCTGAACCGTGTAGGATTGAGCTGTTCGTGTTCTAGAATGAATACAGGGTGTAAACGGTAAATTCTGACCAATTGAAATACAAATTAAAACCATCCCACTGTATACTAATACGCAGTTGTTGCTTGATTGCTTGGTTGGTTGGTTGGTCCGCTTTCTGTCACGCTCTTCAGTATTTAGGTAGGACAAAATTCCCGGGTCAGTATCCCTAAACTAATAGCAAGGCTGTCAGAGAAGGCAGTCTGTGTCTGTGATACTGAAAATAACATTATTTTATGCCAGAGTTACCGTAAATAAGAGGGCATCTTATGAATTTAACATCATTTGTCCCGCCTTTTTTAACGGACCGCGTCTATCAGTTTGCGTATAGAAAACAACATGATACAAAATGTATTGTGAAATCTAGAAGTTTATAAGTTTACAATTAATTCACTCTATGCATGAGCCCTGCACATCAATGGCTTGCTGGATACGTCGTATGAAGGAGGGACATGCGTTCATTCCACGTCCTCCTTATGAGACAGAAATCCGTGTTTCATGTCCACTTCAGGGACTGATCGGTACTGTGAGGTTGTTCACTAAACACTTTCTCAACTTCATCCGACAGTATAATAGTAAAAGTTCAATGTAATAAAAGTTCAAACCCCAGCGGGGGTTTAATTCTATTCCTTTGTGCATTTCGAAGAGGTGGTACAAGTCTTGTGCATCATTAAATTTAATAATCCCACGTATGGTTTCAGAGGATTTATACCGATGAAAATACTTACATAAGTTACGAAGAAATTTATAAGAGAAACTATAGAAAACATTCAAAGTGTGCGAAAGAATTCACATATTATAAAAAGCTGGGTTGTAAACCTGTCTATAAACCATTTATGAATGTAGCAATGTGTGTCACACCCTTCATCAATAAATACAAAGATCATCGTGGTATCTATGCAATAGCTTGGTCATCAATTTCCAATAGGACAGTATCAAAGTTGTTGAATGATAATCCATGATTTTTAACTTATTCACCACAAAAGTTCCATTAAAATGAAATAAGGAATGTGCTAAAGCTAACCGCACGTTAATTAATCACAGGCCCCGCTAGTTTAAAAAAATATCCAAAAATGATTACGTCGTTCATAATTTTAACCAGTTCATAAGTCATAGTTTAAACGAGTTAATAGTTCATATTTTAAAGTAGTACATAGTTCATATTTTAAACGAATACATAGTTTATATTTCAAAGTATTACATAGTTCACAGTTTAAACGAGTACATAGTTCATATTTTAAAGTAGTGCATAGTTCATAGCTTAAACGAGTACATAGTTCATATTTTAAAGTAGTACATAGTTCATAGCTTAAACGAGTACATAGTTCATATTTTAAAGTAGTACATAGCTCATTGTTTAAACAAGTACATAGTTCATATTTTAAAGTAGTACATAGTTCATAGGTTAAACGAATACATACAGTAGTTCATATTTTAAAGTAGTACATAGCTCACAGTTTAAACAAGTACATAGTTCATATTTTAAAGTAGTACATAGTTCATAGTTTAAACGAGTACATTGTTCATATTTTAAAGTAGTACATAGTTCATATTTTAAACGAGTACAGAGTTGAGAGGCGGACCAGAGCGAGACAAGGACGTTGCGTCTCCGCACTGCAGCATTTCAGCTCGAGTTTATGTGTTGTTCTGGCACCTCAGCACTGCCTTCATGGCTCTTTGGAGTCGCTGGCGTTTGACACACTTCGCAGCGCGCCCTTCTGTCTCGAGTGAACGTGAGATGGAGGCGGGGGAATAGAACTTTAAAAAAATATCGTCTCGAGTTCCGGATAAAGTGTTAAGCCTAAATTGCTTTGCATCCTTCGCTCGACGCCTAAGTGTATTTCGGCATTAAAAAACCGCTGCTTCCGCGCTGGGAGCTGCCTGCGTCAAGGAGTTACTGGTAAATTTGGGAAGATTGGGGGGAAATAAAGTCAAGAAAAAACGCCAAATTTGTTTGAATACCTTCGATTTTGAAAAGATTTCCCACAGAAGACTCCACGGAGCTCTGAAACTGAGGTCGGATTAAGATACAGAGAAAATATCGGTGCAATAATTGATGATATTGCAGAATTTTTCTTATTAAAGCGTAGTATCGGTATTTTACGCACAGTTTCAATCAATAGAAAAACATACGACTGCAAATATTGCTATCTTTTGATAGGCAGAGATGTAAGTAGTCTATAGTTAGTCTCTTCGTTCTTTGTTCAATGATTTTTGAAAAAAATTACTTTATTCGCTGACATTTTGAAGACATTTCGTCAGCGTAAATAGTATAGAGCCTGATTTTCAATTTCAGTTTTATTTCATGCATTTCATCTGACTAAAGAACAACTCCACGTGTTTATCTTTTCATATTGCAAGGTAAATATTCGATCGATAGAATTGAGCTGCTTCAATGACTGTCATCGACTTTAACTAACGACAAAACTGTCCTATTTGGGAATAATCTAGAGAATACTTTAGATGCTGATCGAGATTAAAATAGCAGGCATTAAATACTGCACAATCGAGGTAGGGTTTAATCTTCCCAATCATCGAATAACTCTTGCAAGTCCCCAATGGGGACACCTATGAGGTCTTCAATTGTTTGAGAGTAGTGCACTGAGTATGGACTTCATTGTATCATATATAGAATCGCCCCAAAATCTTCCAGGTAAAAAAACAAAAAGAAAATTTTTATGCGAGCTGAGGAGCGAGCTGAGCGCCTCATCAATCAGCATGGTAAAATTCGACTTGGAAATTGATGTAATCGAAACATAATCTTACTGACACAATTTTTTAAATTTAAGAATTATGAATGAAATGTCTATCATTAAGAACATTGTAAAACTTTCCAAAATAAATTCCACGTAAAATGGTAGCCATAATTCGAGTTTAAAGAGGTGCAATAAAACATTTAAACTGACAGCTTTTCACTTCCTGCTTACGAGGCAGTTTACCAGCTCGTAGTTTCACGCACGTTATTAAACTAAAATAAGCAATAGCTGAGCTGGCACCAGAAAGTTTTGACATGCGCTACGCAAGCTAACTAACACTCAACCGATGCAATGCTCCCGACCGTTATTTAGAATGTTAATTCACGCCTCCAATATCCATTGACGTCAGCTCGGGCAGTCGGTTGATGGAACAGGCTCGGAACGCCGTAGTCGACAGCGGCAAATGCACGTGTGACTAAATACGGATATTTGCATTAGCATTCGGGACGAATTGCATTTCCATTTCAGCTCTGCATTGCCGCGCAATCATCAAAGCTATGAAGGTGGGGGATTATACCTAATGATGAGTGTTGCTGCACGAGCTCACGCACGCTTGTTAATCGTACGCGAACGTTTAATGAATTCTGAATAATGTTGACATTGCAGTATGTGAAATCGTACAAAATTCTCCGATTAGTTGAAGCGTGGGAATGTTGTTATCAGATTGCACTTTTAAGCCCAGCCGTGCTTCCATCAAACTCATCAAGGATGGTTATCAGTAACATGAACGATATGAAACCCTCAATAATGAAATTATTTAACCTCTCTGTCCACAGGGTCAAATTGTATGATCTGTACAATTTTACCCCAATGTTCGTGTGAGACCTTCAACTCGCGGTTGGGATCAGAGACTTGAGATGTTCAGATGATTCTTGGATCAGGTGTTTCCTTGGGATCAGAAACTCTGGATCATGCGGGAGCAGTTCATTACTGATCATTGGCCTAATGACTAAAGTTCCTCCAATCAGTGGGTTCTCTAGAATCTTCTATCATGATTGGGGCTGCTGCAGCCCTGCTGTGTTCTTGTTTGAAGTTCTGTGTGTGATACGTCCTTTTCGTCTGTGTGCGATATCTGTATGATATCTCCGTATCATCGTTTTACGATACTTTTGCCGATATCTTCTTTAAATCTGTGTGCGATATATCCGTATCATCGAGCCCCATATGTTGAAGGCTGTCCGTAGCTCTCGCATTCGCCTACATACTTTAGAACCTACATACTTTTGCTTGGCAACGCTTTTGACACGAATTTTTCATCATTTCTGAGATCATAAACAACTCATTTTGACGCCAAAGCTCACGGTTTTTCCGAGAATAAAGAACTTGGCAAGTGCGACTACCTATTTCGTGTGTACTAACTTAGGATGAAAATTATAGTATTCCATCTACGACGTACGCCGATCAGTCGGCATATCAAAAAATAAACTATGAATGATATTTAATACATACATATTTCTTAATTGAAGAAAAATTGAACACAATGCGATCATATCGAGATCTAAGCGAACGAAAGTGCTTATTGAATAAGCGATTATTCTCATCACTGTACTTTCATATTTGACGCCAGAAAATAGCCTTTATAGAAAAGTTCATTTTAAAGCAAGTTTGTTTTGCCCTAACGATTTCCGTCGGACTTCATCATACTAGAATACATGAAACGAACCTGGAGCAGCGCTATCAGAAAATATTCATCATCGCGGCAGAGGCGAGCGGTAGTGATACCGGTTTGAGTCAATGATTGATGGCTCCTCTGTCAGACTGGCTTTGTAAAGCCACCATCAAATATTCGCGCAGAAAAATACTTACGTACAAGCGATCTAAATTGTATTGGTGGGGAGTCGCCACATCTGCGCCGACGTCGATTGCTATTGCATCCAGACACCTCTCTTGTGACCTGATCGATACCGTCCGAGGTATCAGTCCAGTCTTTCTCAATACCCCAGCCATTTCAACATCAGTTTCACGGAACAGATATGACAAAATTGGTCGAACAGCCCATTCTTTTAGGACGAATCTCATCACCTATATTAGGTATCACTATCTACGAAGTTGCACATTGTAAAGCTGCATCGTGTCTCGTGAAAGTTTACTCGGCTCAGCTTATGGAAAATTTGGCAACCCATGCAACATTTCGCTTTACGCTTCCAGCTCCAGCTTGTCTTTTATGTACCGCATTCGCAGTTTCATTAAGAGAGGAATGCTTCATCGGGCTCGTGAAATTTATCCTGCCATCACCCTGGCGAGAGCTAGCAAAATCTTGTATTGCTCTCCTCTCGCGGTGAACATGTAATAAACTGGGATTGTTAGCAGGTAGCGCGGGATGATCTTGTTACTGGAACGTTTCCCCTGCAAGGTCTCACGTATCTGATAGATCAAGTGTGCTGAAGAATAGTCTATGTAGCTGTAGACTACACCCGGCAGAATCAAAAACTGTAAATAGTTTTGAGGGGAATAGTCGCTGTAGTTGTAGACTGCACACTGCGGAATAAAAAGCTGTGAGAAGCTTTGAGAAAAGGGTTGCATAGTGTGTATTCGACGCTCTTCGACAGTCTCTTTGTTTACCAGTGCGAAGTTTTTCAGCCAAGGAAATAAATTCAAAATGATTAGGAACCTGCCATTCAAACTAAGTGCTGGGAAAGATGGACACTTGGGTCTCATATCTTCGTACGATATCGGGCAGTTGCACTTGCGTGCCTCATATCTACTCCACGAGGCAGAAAGCTTCGAGCATTTTGAGAATATTGAGGTCGTGGAAAAGATAAAAAAATGTTACGGAAATATTCTTGGCCGACTGCTGGAGCGTGATCTAATTTGTCGATCGTATGCCATCGTGTTGCAGGGATCTCGTCAGAAGCTGCAACGCTGTAGCTTTCAGAAAACATTGGGACGAAAAGAGAAGTTGAAAGTAGGAAATTGCAGATGTTCGAGCTGAGCTCTCAGTTGACTTCGCGAGATATAAGACGCAGGGATTGTCTCGTAACCTGGATACCGGGCCCTAAGAAATTGGTCAGCTCCAAGAGAAATAATCTGACCATCGGTCGGAGGCAGAGACTCTATCGATACAGTGACTATCGTTCAATTCTAACTTGAGTTAGGCATCGAGAGCTGAGGCGATCGAAGTTCAACGAACTATATATGGGCAGTGCTAATAACGCGTCACACGATGGACGACACGTGTTCAAAAAAGAAAGTTTCAATCTGCGTGGCTTTTGTAAAAAAATTGCTTGAGATCACGATGTGATAAACATTTTTTTCATTATTATGCCTCGTATTTCATGATTATTGCTAGCTTTCGAATATTGTCTCGAGCAATGAAAAATCGGACAGTAGTCTACACTGAATTAACAGGAAACAAGCAATACACTCGTTCTCAGCATGAGAAACACAGCTGCAAGATTTTTGTCGAATTATTTTGCTCAGTTTTTGACTGGTGCAGCATTAGTATTTTAGAGAATGTTTTCATCTAAATTCATATCTGTTGGTTGACCTTCAAAGGCATTTTCTACGTTTAAAAAAGTGTAAGCAAGTCACGATGAATAATAAATCATTGATAAAATGGAATATTGATATGAAATTTTGCATTCAGAAATATTTAAAGTTTTTAGAGTTACTTCACTTATATGCACATTCGTGAGAATTTTACAATGAAAAATAACTATTGAGCTCCATCTACTCACCGATCTAGTTTTTTTTACTGAAGTATTAGCACTTTATATTGATAATATTTGTACAACCGTAAAGTGCCAAATGATATAAAGGTTGTCGGTCAATAATGGTTTGGTCCTGCTCTGTATTACTATTTGCGACAACACCGTACTCGTTAGTATTACGACATCTGTTTCACAGCTCGTTGACCTATAACTGTAAATGCTCGGTACATTATGATGGATCAATACCTAAAATTGAATCAGACGTACTTCCATAACAAGCATGCGGTCCCACTCGTTTAAGATCCAAGAGAAAGTTTAAAGAAACCCCATTCTATTATTTTTTTAAATTCAGACTCGCGAGCAACGCGTTTTGAAAGTGCGAATTCACTAAGGTCGTTAAGGCTTGAACCTAAATAATCGCCTAAGCCTGCCGAACACTTAAGAATAATTCATTCTTACTCCTCCATATGAAGAGAATTACCGATATCTCCATCAAATATTTTCGCTTTTTTAAGGAAAGTTATGTCCGTGAAAGTTATATATCTTAATTTCTAATTCTTTCTAATTCTGATGAGATTGCCGAATAGGTGAGCTTAGGTGAGTCCTGTATTTCCCTCTTAACGCTGTGAGAGCTCACGTTTTTTTGTATCGTTTCCAGTTATCCAGCTCTCTTATTACTGGAAGTCATCAAGTCATCAGAGTATTGCTCACCGGTTACTGGAAGTCATCAAGTCATCAGAGTATTGCTCACCGGTTACTGAAAGTCATCAGGTCATCAGAGTATTGCTCACCGGTTACTGGAAGTCCTCAACTCATCATAGTATTGCTCACCAGTTGCTGGAAGTCATCAAGTCATCAGAGTATTGCTCACTGGTTACAGGAAGTCATCTATGTAGTCATGAGAGTATTACTCACCGGTTACTGGAAGTCATCAAGTCATCAGAGTATTGCTCACAGGACTGGAAGTTATCAAGTCATTAGAGTATTGCTCACCAGTCGCAGGAAGCCTTTCAATACATACCCTTGCTGAGGCTTCGTGAACACCGTCTAAAATTTCGAGGACCTGAATAATTATGCGTAGTGACTTCATTCGTGCTCGCTTCAGATGCAGAAACTGGCCTTTTCAATTTACCACCAGAAAGAAAATTGAAAAGCGATTATAAAATATGCAAATTTTGGACTGCTTCAGTAGGTTCACAAAAATGATCAAAAATTTAAGTTACTACCAATCAGCACGAGTGTTATATGGAAATATTACGAAAGTCAATTCTATCATCATTCTTAACCAAGTTGAGCATGTTATCCAATCATTTTAACGTACCAAGTGATTTGACCATAAAGACCAGATATACAGTAGATTCACGTCATATGAGGTTTAGAAAACTACAGGCACATCATTTTTCTAAGATTTCGCTCTGGGGTGTCATTGATATTCGGGTTGAAATGCAGGACATGTACGCTCCCCATTTCAACCTCCCACGACCTGCATGAGAAAATTGAATCCAAAGCTCACGACAGCCAATCATTTAGTTTGCATTGAGGTGTCTCGACTCACTCAGCGTTTGGAAAGGCTAGAGAATAATTAATCACAGCGCATAAAATGTCTGAAGCAGCCGGACAATCAAATACGAAGGACTCAGACCCAGTGGAAAATATCTGAAGTCAAGTATAATTCTGAGGTTAAAAAGTGTTCATTCGTCTAAATTAGAATTTCGGCTAGCTTCTCCTGACAACCTTCGGTTAGTTGTATCTTTATCATTGTACTACATCACGATGACAAAGAAGTGAAAAATGGGCAGCGATGAATGGCACAAGGGCCACACGACTTGGAACAGCTGGGTTGCGTGTGTCGAATGATATATTCTGACTTATGATCGAATTTTTAACCCGTTGAAGCGTTTTCAGAGTCAAGTGAATAAGACCTTGGTCTCAAAATTTTAATTTTTACTCTTGAAGAGTGAAAAAACTCTACAATACGACTACGCTCGACATTGGGCTCGTAGAAGTAACGGTCCAAAGCCTCCCGCTGACACTAACGCATGAGAAAGTAGGGCTGGATCTCAAAGAAGCTTTTATCTCTTCGCTGAACTTCTACTGAGATCTCGAGTTGGGCTTTACAGATGCAGCAAGAAGTTAGGAATAAGTAAGTGAGTTCCTCCACGCTAACACGGCTTTCTTTTCAAGTCTTGCGCAAGTGTATTGAACCTGCATAAAGATTCATAGGAAACAAGGAACAGTTCGGGTATGTTTGATTTAACGGGATAAGAATGATAGTAAGAGAATCTCGGGTCCAGTTAGGTTAAAATGACATCATGCGCGATGTAAGTATTGTTTTTCATGAGCGTTATTTTCACGAGATACAAATAGGAACAACGCTTTTTCAAATGTGCATTAGTTTGAATTAGCATCAATAATCAAGTTAAAGAATTGAATAAACAGGAATTTTTCATCACATTCTCACAATTGCCACTGAGCATTCGAATTTAAACTACATTTTGAGATTTTTCTCAATGTATTACCAAATCCAATGCCTCTAGTATGTTTCATTCAAATGTCCAGGTCTTGTAAAGCTGTAGATGCGAAGAATAAACATATTAACCCAAAGACCTTGTCCACGTGTGTGGGAAGCTTAGCCTGAGAAATGTGCTAAGGCCCTCGTACACGAAAGCTTTCCCTATGGCAGCTCTGGTGTCCTTGCACAACAATGACAGGGTGGGGTAGGTATTTGAGAATAAGGTATGCGGATGCATACCTTATTCTCAAAATCGAGACTGTGTACAGAGTATTTAATCACCGATGAAGGTTTTGTACACGTAAAATAAGACCAAATGATCTACACCCAGAAATGAAACCATCAAATACCACATTGACAACCTTCACACGCTTCCGGAACCGACCGATACTTCTGGACCAGCGAAGTCGCACGGTAGCTGTAAATGGCTGCCCCGCCCTACCAGTGTTGGCAGCGTGCATGTAACTGGCGAATCATCGGCTGCGTAAGAGGCATTGGGCAGCGTAGGGAAAAAATGTTCCATTGTATGAAATGTATGTCAATTCACGAACGCTGGGGATTGGCTGTTAAATTCTTTTGCAAAAACATATCGTGAGTGGCATCCACGGGTCTGAAATCCTGCTAATTTAACAGTTTAACAAATTAAGCGTGAACTTTCCAAGGAAAATTCGTCGATTTACGAATTTCCTCAAGTACTGAAAGACAACATTAGCTCACTGTAAGAATAAGTGAATACACTAACGATTAAGAATTCATTTGAAAGTGTTCCTGTAACTGTATTGCACTAATTAGGCAGTTAGTGTGACGTTTATGTGAATTTACTGAACGTAAATGTCAATGACAAATTTTAACAGATTTTTTTCATGCAAAATTCACCAGTTGGGTGCTCAATGCAAGAAACGCTTGGAAAAACGGGAGTAGAATTTTCTAGAAAATGAGCAGGGCTTCGGGCAGTTGACTTCACGCAAAGGTACAGCACGAGAGTGCCTGCCTCGGCTAAGGAACTTCCCAGCCTCTTCTCTACATAATTTGAATCCCTTGAATTTTTTTGCATGAGATCTTTTGGAATCCGAGCCTCGATCTGAGTCCTCCAAAACCAGGAGGATTTGAAAGCAGCCCCTGCGCGGCGGGGGAATGCTACGATATTCCTCAAAAGATCCTGCGTGCCGCAAGGGACTCCTTCAGTTACGGTCCAGAGGTTATCATCGGTGTCAGTGGAGGATATTCAGAATATACAACCCGTAAATATAATGAATTATCGTTTCAAGGAGTCACATGGCTTGTAGTGAAATTGTGTATCGTTTCAAGATTCTCCAATGTTCATTGATACATGAACATTTTGTGCATGCGAGGCTATTCTTCAGAGTAGTTTGGAACCTGCACGAGCCACCAAAGAAAAGGCCAAATATTTTTCGGCCCTGTGCTCTTGACTGCGACGTAGAGAGCAGATTACTCTTCCTTCTGGACAATCTTCCAGACGAGCACAGAACATTTTTACTGATCTGTCTGAGAAACAGAAATGTAGACCAGACACTCACATACCAGTTCCGTTACAAAAGTACGGAGCTGGTTTTCATTTAACTCTATAAGTTACAGAAGGGTAGTCAAGACGCTCGCGTATATTGCTGCATCACGGAAAGGAAGAGTAGACTCCTACTTCCCTGTACACGTTACGGAATTGTAGAGCAGACTCTGACATACCTGTGCTCATTTAGACGAGAAGGACCTCCTACCTACTCGTACGTGTTAAGTGCAGAACAGTGCAAATTAAGTATAAGTCTAATTAAGTGTATAAATTAAGTGTAAATTCTCACGTACCTGAATGAGTAGCAGAGTAGAGCAGACGTTACCTGCCCATGCTAAGAAGTGCAGACACACACTCACTCACCCGTGCATGTCGAAGAATGACGCAGTATTTCGCTTGATTCCCCTCGAAGTGAAAATGGCCCTCAGAAGCCTAGCGGTCCCCACCATTCCGTGGGGGCGAGCCCCACACTCCAACCCTCACCTTCCAAAACCCCCACTGCTCATTTTCGCACGCACGTATTGACACAGTTCTAAAATTCTTCTCAAATAGCTGTCCGAATGAAGTTCTAGCAACAACTGGCTGAGCAGCTCAAGGATGAAAAAGTCTAGGAAAATAGCGGACAACTTTCTCGAGTTTTGGAATTCGGGAGGCTACAGTCTCAGAAATGTCAGGAATTTCAGCGTTCGAGGAGAGTAACTTACTTTGAGTCTCTCGCGAAGATCCTAGGATTTAAATTGTAGCCCATTTCAGTTAACTTTTGAGACTGTTGTTAGAAATTCACTTTAAACTAATGGGTTCATTATAATTCATCTACGTACTTTTAAAAGCGAGTTCAACAATATAACTACATAAAAAATACAATTGACATCAAATGGAAGATCTCACAGGAAAAAATCATAGAACCATTACACCAGGTTGAATGAACATATGCATTTTGTTACGGAATGAAATTACCTTAGAGGCCAAATAAAGTTTTTAGAGCACTTCTGCTTTTCAAGCGGGATTTATGAAATCCTCTGTCGCTATAGTCCATATCAGAGAGCCAGTGCCGGAAACAAACTAAGTTACCTTGTTTTTGAGTCTTGATATTCAAGCCTTATTAAATAACTTGAGAATTAAACAGAAAATCGGCGAGTTTTATTTCGAAAGACATGCGTAGAGAATAAGGTAGGACTCCCATTTTCCTTTCTAATTTGTTCCAACTTGAATCAATTTCTATTTTCAGCCAAACTCAGGCCTTTACTTTTGGGGAAATCATTATGAAAAACTTGTCAAAGGTTCTCACAGAACGTTGTGAAAATATGAACATAATACAGCATTGAATCTCGATAATAATGCCTCATACGCCTTAGATCAATGTATAAGTACAGTGGGTACCTGATAAGACAACCATACGGGACATGCTAATCTGATTGAAAGTCAGATGGCTAGTTCAAAACGAATTGAGTGTCCCTTGCTCTCACGCTTACTTCGAACGAATGAGCCTCGATTATTCATCGTTCACGGGCTGCCGATATCCAACACCCTTGACAGAAGTGGGCACCAGCGCTGCATGAATCATTTCGATCTCCCTATGCTGCCCCGCTTTGTTGCAAGTGGTGCCCGGTTTGGACTCCATTCTATTTCTCTATTAATTCTGCTATAATAAAAATAGTCAGAAAAATATTCGAAAAGTTGTACTTGTGTTGCCTGAATTAACAGATTATATTTTATTTCTCCAGGCATGTTTTTTTTGTGTTGTAGACGAGCGATAAAGAAATTACTATCAGGCAATAATATTTTTTTAATTAAACAGTTTTCAAAGTTTGACGGTGTTTAAATTCCTTGTATTGTCATCTCATGTCATCCATTAAGTGATATGGTGAATACGAAAATAGCAATACGTTTACATTCTTCTTTCTACTTTCTTCATTGTTAATCGTTTAGAGTGTGAACACTTTATCTCACGACTTTGCTGTTAGTTTCTAATAAGATAAGAAACGAATGAATTTTTAAGATTATTTGACCCAAGTTATTGAGGAGTTGTTGGATTTTACTTATTAGCATTCAGAGAGCTCAGCCAATTTCAGTTTACTTCTTCTTCCTCTTAATTTAGCCCCGATAAATTTTCTCCCAAAATTAATTGTGGTGAGAATTGTTTCAAGGTCAGTGGAACCAAATCAAATGAAAAAAATATGGCGCCATTGAAGCTACGTTCTAATTACGATGTCGGACCTCGACTATAATAATTCTTGCCGAAGCCAAATAGATTCACGTACCAATAGAGTCGCAAAACTTAGACAGAAATGCGCTCAACAAAAAATTTTATGAAAATCAAAAAGCGCAAAGTTTTACAGCAACTATAGCGGGGAGAGGTGAGGGAAGAAAGAGAAGTCACTATTCAGAAAAGGCTTAGACTACGACATGAAACGGAAGTAAAAGATTGTAATAAATGAAAAGAACATCATCTTTTCGAAATGAACTTCATCGTTATTTGTATATATTGGCAGTCGAACTGAGCATGTAAGAATGACCTCACTTTGATGAATAAAAAGATTCGATGAGCATCAGGTGTTCGAACTCGACCCTGAAACTTTAGGTACGAGACATCATCACCACGCATTCAGGTCCACATTACATACACGAAGTTTGCAAGTCACGAAGATCTGCATCGCGGCAATCAGCCAACCCTCTCAGCCTCGTTAAGATCTCATACTGACTTTGTCACTTCAAAAGTAAATCTATGTACTATTCATACAAGAAATTCTTTACTTAGAATTAACCGTGAGTGATAAAATGTCGAAAGAAAAAGGAGAAGTTCTTATTGGTCGTTAGACGGCCGCTATTTGACAAGTAAGTTATGGAAATCCCCGCTATGGAATCTCGTGCATATGAAAGGAGGAAGAAAGCTGTACAATCAAGGTTCTGGCGGGCAGAAAAGAGATCAAAAGCCTCTTCTGAAGTTCAAGATTTAGGGTTACTACTAAAACAGTACACACCTAATATTGAAGACACAAAGAGCTTGTGAAACGACAAATTCGTTAAACAATGACAAGGCATGAATAGCATACAAATATTATATGCAGGCTTCGTCAAGATTCATCATCTTAACGAGTGCGAAAGAGATCAGATGGTTGGAGCTCGAATATTAGGGTTTGGTCACTAGCACAACCGAGCTCCTTGGACTATACAGGGCAACCACATCAAGAACTGTGACAGATTTTTTTTGAGCATCGATACAAAAATTTCCAGAAGGACGCTTAGTTGCGGCAAAAATTCGATGCTCAGAGAAAGAGAGCAGCGAGTGATGCAGTACATTGTGGGGAGAAATCTTCAGATGATGAGACTGCAAAGTTGAATTAGTTTCAGACTAGATCGATTTTTAACAAAACGGTTCGCTGGAAGCTCTATGCGGTCATGGAAGAGCCGACATCAAGAGTGCTCTGCTTTCTACTGAAACTTTCAGAAGAGGCTTGACCGTTGTAGCTAACAAGGGCTCATCGACAAACCAACAGAAGCTAATAATGTTCTCCCCCGAGCTCAGTTTTCCATTTATCCCTCTTCAGGACGAGTTTATGTATTAAGGTAACACAGAAAAGCTTTCAGTTCCGACTGCCTTCGTCTAGTACGGGAGGTCAGAGAGCAGTGGTCATTCTCAATTTGTTGGAACAGTAACTTTCAGAAAACAAGCTTTTAAGGAAATAATTGGTTTATATGGGGAATTATCGGTTGTATTTCCTTTCACTACTCGATGGTGCTGCAAGCGATAAGCTGATTTTCTGTTTTTCTTATGGAGCAAGGTGCTGTGTCCTAGCATGTTTAAGGAAGAAAATCTTAAACAGTATAACCGGAAACTTGAGCTAACTTTTCCGAGGTAGATTGTTTCCAGAGGATTTCCATTGAGCAACATTCCAAATTGTGTCACTGTTTTGTGCTGTTTATCTTTCAGTCATTCCTCGTTATTTTCAATTTTGCTATATCATTGTGAGGGCATCAACATGACATGAAATTTGTTGATTCAAATGTTTACTAGCAATCAATACATCGAATTTTTACAAGCTCGATTTCTATGCGTGAGTTATGCATCTGCCATGGATAGTAGGGTGGCACAAAATCACTCAAAGTTATGTACGCTTATTACTCAAAATGGGATCCAATCAGAAAATATCTCGACCCGATCCCTAATTTTCTGTCAAATTGATGAGACTCACGAAATGGTGAGACTCACGCATTGATGAAGTAAGCAGCTACAGCAGGGCTTTAATTTGCAGCTAAAAGGAGAATTTACGCCCCTGCCTACATCAGATTCCATTTTTATAGTAAATCCTGACCATTCCTGTGACATCTTTGAGGTTAACCCTTGAAAGCAATTTGTTTAGTTCATGAAAAGACAGCTTATAATAAAGAGGAGCTTGCGAAACGAATGCTTTTAGTTCTAATTCTTGTCATTTTTCCTTCTTGCGTGTAATTTACATTATATTGGTCTAAGGCTCGCTACATAGGCCGCACTGATGGTTCCTGTGAGAGCATGTCCTATTAGACTTTATAATTAATGACTCGCCTTCAAGATGATCAACAAGAAAGCATTAGGGAGTGAACCCGTTTGAGCAGAATAGGTTACGGGGCGCGAGGCTTCATCGCAGGTGATGATGTTAAATTCGGCGTTGCGTATAACCACAAATGGCGGTTTTCTTCTCCTCTCAAACGTGTGGCTAGCACGTTTAATACCCTGGGACTTATTAATTGCTCATTTGATTTCAGTGCTCTTCAGAATAACGTAAAAATCTTCGCTGTACTGGGTCATAAAAGTTTTTTAAATGCGTATGCAAGCTCATAAAGATTCATTGAATATTTCTAACGGCTTTACTAAATATACGGCGTGGGCTTGAAATGTTCTTTTAACTGAAAACTTGAGGATCAGTTAGTTTTTCATGATTGCTTCTTGCAAGCGATGCTTACGTTTATGTGCCGTTCTATGTTTATACGAATTAGAGACAATGCAATCGTTACATTCTACACCGTAAGTGCTGAAATATTGCTCTGTTAATATGGATCATCTTAAAGGTGCAAAAGTAACTCATGAGGCAGTTTCAAATGCCCTAATTTTCACTCGTTGTACACTTCCACGTGCTGAAAATGTTTTTTAATGATCATTCTTACATTGTATGCAGTCGCACGGGCTGGAAATTAGGAATTCCGCGCCACTTCAGGGTCGGGCTCAGGAGAAACAGTGTTTTATTTCGGAGTTGCGATCTGACTGCTCCTCATTCTAGACATGGCCGGCATTCTCGTGACATCTATTTTATAACGTTGTCGAATCCGCGGTGCTTGTTTTCAGTTTTTTTAACTGATATTTTTTGAATTTCAGAACCTCTTGCCTAGCACTGGCTTAATTAGGTGATTAAACTTCTTTAGTATTAAGAATTAAACCTTTTTAAATTCTTTAACTGCTTCTAACAGTGTCTTAGGCTCTTTGCCTTGTGTAAATTTTGGCTGTTTGCCCTTACATCCTTGGGCCTCACTCGCTTAACACTACTGTCTTGACTTAATATTTGGTGTGTCCTCATTGCACGAATACAAACCAATTACCTATTTGAAGTTGGTTTACTTGCCTTTTGAACGGGACTATTGTTCAAGGGAATTGAAAGTTTAGCTTAAAGATAATTAGGAAATATCTGGAATTCTCTGCATCTTCCAATTTTAAGTAGAAAAGTTAAGACTAAAGTGCTTTCGCACCTGTTCTGAACTCGAGCTCTGTTGCTAACAGTCTCCAAGGACTCTTGATACCAGCGTCCTCTTCACAGCTCTTGATGTAACGATCGTGGAAAACCTCGCTTCTGAGAATTTTGACCGTCGTATGTCTCTATTAGTCTAAGGCTGTTGCAGTACATTATTCGTTTATCCTGCGCCACCTGTGCAACCCGTTGTTTGGTCGATGTACGCTGACTTAGCCTCTCTTCTTTCCTTAACTCAAGAGGAACTCTTTCGAGCAGCCTGTGTTGATTTTGGCAGCTTACCCATATTGAATAATGGGAATATTGTTTTAAGGTGAACAGAATTTAAACTTCCGAGTTTGAATAAAGCTGCAAAAATTTGTGTTTGTTCTTATGATTCCTTCCATGCTTTCTTTATATTCCTTCGCCACTAACCTTATCAAACAATAACGAAGCAAACTAAATATTTCTGCCGTGAAGGTACACCCCCATGCTAACTTAACTTGTTTATTGACTAGTTATTGATCGCCATAAACAGAAGAAAGAAGCATTTCAAATCGGCCTGGTCATCAGGTTCACCCCCCTC
>VOMN01120795.1:0-55458 GCA_014899125.1 Orchestia grillus
GAGGCCTACTTTCTTTCGCTGTATTGAAAGAATATGTGTAAATCTGTGTACATAAACCTTTGAGGATATGTGTTCAAATATGTTGTGTTTATGTAGTCCTTTGTTCGATTACTGCCTCATACCATTCTTGTAACTTTAAAATATTTTCCTTGTTTTATTGGAGTTTACATATGTTCGTGTACGTTCGTGAACGTCGACCTATGTGGATGTATACTCAAATACATGTATGTATATAGTCTCTTACCTAAATTGCTAAATTGATACCATATTTTGATCCCAATATTTAATTTTACCAAACTCATTCAGTTCTTATTACTTACATACCTGAGTGTAACCTTAAGACTTTTTTTGTTGTTAATCATTGATGTACTGTAAATTGAATGTCTTCATTTATATATAGGTTGCCCTTGAAGCCTTGTAGCTTATTCGGGCCCACATGCGGTATACATCCTGATCCCGGTTCTTCGTCATTCCCCATTTAATTGTAAACCTGTATCTGATGTAAATTATTTGTGGTGAATAAAGGTTTCTGCTTGTTTCTAAATGGATATAAAAAGGAAGTAAGTGGCTAGGTGAAGTTAGAAGAAAATGACTTGAAAGCTTCAAGAGGAAATTGTTAGCACGTTTGACAAGGACGCTCACGTTTTGAATCGAAGTAACACTGAAGTAGTTCTCCATTTCATAGAACGCAAAACTGCTTAAGTACAAATGTGCTTAATGTGCTCTTCCTTACAATTCATTATCACAAAATTAAAGTAATCTCACCACGTGCCTGTGGTCATTTAGCAACGACATTAAAGACAGTGTTGTATGAAATTATGACACTAAAACAGTAATGTTTGAGTTACAATAAATCGAATCAAACTGGAATGTGCTTAAATGGCATCCTAAAACATTGTGATTTAGCGTGTTAGTTGCCCTTTTTGATCCTACATCGTTTTGAACAAAGAGCCGAATCGTTGCATATAACTAGAAAACGGTTGAAATTAGCTAAGACTAATGTCATTTACTGTAATACGGATAAAACTTTTTATATCTATTGGGTCACACATACGTGGACTCAACTTATAACAATTTATTTCGAATTCGTATTTAATATGAAGAATGTATTATATATCACTCAAAGTAACATCGAATTAAAATTTGTGTGGCTCTCTACTAGTATAGTGAGTACATTTAATTCTTCGCGTAGACAATGAATTTCCCTGCATCCTATAATAACTGGACCAATTCCATGTCTCTAAGTATTTAAGTTTCGCGATTATTTTAAATTTAGTTTCTTATTCTTAACTTTCGAGGTTGATGAAAAGGCTATTAAATGATGAGCTTCCGTACCAAATGTTGAAAGATGTTTGCAGAAGGGACCCAACATAACGCGTGACCATACCAAAGCAATCAGGTGCTCTATCATGCGGGACGTCATGATGACGTCAAATTAGTTTTAATGATCAGTTCAGTTTGAGCTCACGATCAAGCAACAATACGAATGAGATTAAATTTCACACTCTAATTGAAGGTATGTTCAAATCGATGTCTACATTTCCGAGCAATCTCGTAGAATTGATTAATTATTCACTTATGTTATGCACTAGGTGCTCTGCACGCACGTACTTTATGGATTGAGGGTGTTAAAGTTAAAATTGTTTCCAAATTATCAGATTTACAAAAATCGTATTTTTCACAGAATGTGTATTTTAAAGCGCATATAATGTGTTAACAGGAAGTAAGATGTTTAAGATATGAATAAATCCTAGAAGTATTTACAACGATTAATGGAATGTTATCAATGCGAAATTATTTTTTAAGCCTGAATTCATGAAGTTGTGTGTAGAAATCTTATATGGAGCTATTGTTGTCTGTGCTCGATCGCTTCTCTAACGTATGTATTTTCTGAGACAGTGGCAAATAATAGGGTCTGGCAAATTTCAAAGATATGAATGCAACTGGTGAATATAACAATATTTTCAACGTTGACATTGTTCGCCGTATGTGTAATCTCGATGGAGACCGTCTAATTGCTCAATCTTATTGCTCCACAATTCATTCACTATGTCACGAGTTTTTTCCAACATTTGCAATATTAAGGCAGCAAAATGTGGGACGTAAATCATAAATCATTTCAAACCCTAAATTCGGGCAAGAGTACGAAACTTTCGGGCAATGTGAGAACGAGAATAATCATGATAAAATTATCGAATTGATTAACCCACAGCTAAAGACGATAAGACCATTTCAAACATTGCTAAACAATACCAGGAACTAGAAATACCGGGTCAAGTCAAAGATAACTGAGTATGAGTATGAGTAGTAGTAGTGAAAGCAGCGTTTCAGCAACTCAAGACTATGTCGCACCGAAAGAGTAGGGACCATTTAGTATGGACTTAGGAGAACGGGGAATCTATGCACAGGGTGTGTTCCCACACAAGATCCCCTGCGCATAGAAACAGCAAGTTAAGAAGGAAGAGGAAGAAAAGACAAATAAGAAATAGCGAAGAAGGAATGAAAACGGAAGGAAGCAAAGTGGGCACGAAAGATAGAAGTCCCGAAGGCCTATCTAAAGCTGAGGTAGCCTAGCGGTGCTCCCCTGGGGGCGCTAGTCCCCATAGCATAGGATAGACAAACCTAACTAACCTACCTCTATTGCCTATGGCCTATCCTATGCCCCCTGAGGGGCAAAGATAACTGAAAGAAACTGAAAATTGATAGGTATAAAGTACAAAAATTTTGAAGCGGCTAAGGACAGAGAGATGTGAGAACTCATAGCTTCCCAAGTTTCCCAGTACACATTACTAAGAGCTCTCCAAGACGCTGCTGTTCATAGAACGGCAGTAATTTTCAATTCAGCCCCAGCCGAGTCAGTCACAACCCATTAAGAAAGAGAGAACGTAGATCTCTACGCTTAAACAATAAAAAATAACAACGACTTTGTTTACGTAAGATCTTAAAGGGAAGCATACATTCCGGACTAATGTTACAGGCGAGTTAGGTCCGCTACGGCTTGACCTTCATTTAGTGGGATGTAGCTAGGCCTATCACATACATATGTTGCCCTGAGGACCTAGACTATTGCAAGACAAAGTCTCAACATTCTTGACACTGCAGTCCGAATGATAACGACTTATTGTTGTCCTATTTTACACTGGCTAAGATGGTACTTCCAGTACGGCTAAACCTACTCAGGTTCAAAGAGGATCAAGATATCACCAAGCGTTTATGTATAATTGTAATTGTCAGTTTTCTGAGTCATGAAAGTGTTGATGGACAGACTAAAAATTCCATTTCTACTTCCAGCCTACGTAGCTAAAATGAAGTAGTTTTTAACTTAAACACTTGAACACTTCTAAACGTCAAACTTAAGATTACACTTTGGTACTCAAAAAACATACGAGGATAAAATTTAGGGTTTGAAATGATTTATTGAGCTGTTCCATCATTTCCTGTATCACTGAAATTTCCTCAGCATTCTGATTCAAGTCAAACAAATATCCGTTATCGTCAGAGCGCTTGCGTTCCATTCAAATACGCTCGCTGGGCCCCTACCAGGGCTGTGGTCACTGGGGTGGCAGCGAGTTAGTTACAGCTGGGGTCGACGAAATCTAGAGCTCCTAGAGCAGCCTCTATTCAAAGTCTCTATCAACTTTGGAGCAGGAGCTGCTCAAGAAATTTTGATGAAGCTATCGAAGTGACGTCATGACAGTCCAGATGAACGTGCTCGTCCTCTTGAGGCCATGAAGGAATTTTACAAAAACTACATTCCTTGTGAAAAAAATTAACGGTTGAAGTCATGTTGATGAGCGTCTTCTGTACTATGTCAACTGAGTGCATTTGTGGGGTAGCTTTTCACTCATTTGAAAATGTTATTCACCTATTGTCAGGTCCCCCACACATGGCTTGGATAAATACACTTTGCAACATGTAGAGGACGTTGTGAAAAGAAGTCAAACAAGTTAGCGTTTACCAGTAACCTCGATCAATGAGGCTTCCATGACAAAGACATGCAGCTAAGTAATTTAGCTAATTAATAAACCAGCATTGCTGGCAAGATCGCTTCACTCCGTATATCTTTGTAAAAGGCTACGGTACAAATGACCAACAACGCAATTGCAAAGTTGTAAACTGGAAGAAAAAAAGCTGCAGTGCACATGCTTGGGAAATAGAATGTACTTCGGAGAGAGTGTTGCACAAATTTTTGTAAAAACTGAAAGGAACGAAAATTGATAATACCTGCATGAAGTGCTCACGCGGGTTTGTTGAAAGGATATCAATTCTTGATTTAAGTCGATTTTAAATGAATAACTGATGTACAGAATTTTGAAGTTATATAATTGAAATTTACTACAATAACATAGTGATAGCGACTCAAAAGACGTGAGAAAAAATTGAATCACAAAATTTCAAACTACGATCGGAGACAGGAATAATCTCTATATCGCACGCAGGACGAGGGAGGGCATTGTGAGAAAAATGTAAATTTCAGAAAAAAGTAACCATACAACAGAAAACTACTGTTTCTTTTTCGGTGCTCTTGGAAACCAGTGGGCCGACGAGCTGGCAAAGTTCAAATGAATTCAAAAATAATTCAAAGCTCATTCAGTTGTAGTGACCTCCGTGCCCCCCTCGTTCCCCTCCTCAAATCTAAAAGTGTAGGTCTTCTCCATCTCCCATTATTATCATGAAAGCAAAAAAAAAAAACAATTCATTAACTGTAAAATGACCATCGTCTCAAATATCCCCGTTCGGCTTACGCTGTCTGGAACTTTTTCTGAAGGACCCAGCTTCCACCTTTTTCCACATTTTTTCCACACCGCAAGCGTCCACACCTTTTCTTGTAATTAAATAAAAAGTGAAGATAACAACGACGACGTACGTATCAGCTGACGTAGCACTCACGGCTGAGGTGCAGCTGGCAGGAAGCTGAGAAGTCGTGGCGACACGTCCGCTCAAGTGTCAGGGATCCGCTCAAGATTCGAAAGAAAAAAAGCCACAACATATGTACGAGTATCTACATGTGCTGGTCTTGTCAACGCTATTCTTTTGACAGCGTTGAATCGCGTTGAATGTTAGCTTTTTTGTGATTTCTAGGAGAAAGTTTGAAGAGATTCTTCATGAATTGCTTCTGCCCATAGATAGGGGAAGAGAAAATTTAATTAAATTCCCAAGTCATATTTAATCGTGAAAGTTCGAGTTTTAATATAGAATTCACTGGCTCTTCATGCATTAGTGTTCACGATCTTTTAGAGCCCAAACTCTTGAAGCAATTTTAATTTACCTCAACAGTTAATAAACATGCACTTTTTTTAATTGACGTTCACATCAGTGTAAAAAGGCATGGCTTGACTAACGCGTGGAATCGTCCACATGAGGACGGCTGGTTCCAGGGACCGTCGGTAGCGTTCGAGGCACCCGACGCCCAGCGATCGCATCTCGCCGCCAGCAACTCGAAACAGAAGAAGCCGAAGACCACTCGCCACCAAAGCCGAAAAATCTGCGACGAAAGTGCAGTTTCCTCATCTTTTCTGAAGCTTATAGCGAACCATGGTATAATGCATTAAAAAAAGAATGAGATACAACACCTTGTGAATAAAAGATTATATATATGATTGTTTTACGGCTCCATACGATATAAGATAATCTTATTTTTCATTGTTATATTCTCATAAGAAATGCTAAGAACCCTTCCTCCATAAGGACAGTCCATGAGTTTACACATTGAGGGGGTGAGCGTTGTACAAAGTTCATAATACAGCCATAGATTACAACGTACGAGTATAATCGTACACAAGCTTTGAATTTAGGAGGAAATTTTTTGGCACGCTCCAGTGGGGCAAATTTAGGTGATGAATCCTCGAAATATGTTTGGAGCAGATAAATGTTAATGTGTGTTAGGCTAATCAGAAAGCAGACGTGTCCTATATGTTGGGTCGTTATGCTCCTGCTACCAGTTTACAGACTTATCCATCAGTTATGTGGCATTTCAATGGTCGAATTTAACGTTCTATGCAGCGCAGGCTGGCTGGCTACAGCACGCGGGCCTCAGGCACCCGCCGAAGGAATTCGTCCAGTCCTCCAAACATTTAATATTAAATTTCTCAATGAAAAACTACATTTTTTTCGCCGAAGCCTTTTGCTTCATCTATTTTAGCTATCAGATATTTTGAGTCATACAATCCGCTGCTCATGAAAATTTTGAATATTTGAATGGGGCTTTTGCTCTGAAAAGTTTGCCACTCGATTTATAAATCAACGAAATTTTGATCTTACGTACCGCTATAACAAACGCAAACGTTACATTGTAATCGTTCGCTCTAAATCAAAACAATGTAGGTTAGCAATTGGTTGAGTTTGACGACCTGACTGCCATTTTCATGCACGTGTAATCCCATTTCGAGAAATTGTAGTTAGTTCCGATGTTATGTAAAAGAAGCCATGATTCAGGGGCAGCAGTTCTTACAAATCAGTAACTTCCGTAGAAATTTACTGGGCTCAACTGATAAAACTCCTGCTGCTGCCGAGAGTATATCTCCGGTTTGTGAAGAAAATTGCAAAGTTCATAAGTCGTTTATGCTACGAACGTAAAGAAATCACGCAGTGTTATCATTCTGGAACATGGTAGTGAATGGATGTTCAATGTAATTTATCTGTTCCGATTTCTCTCCCTCGTCAGCTCATTTGATTGGAATAGGTTTAAGTTATTCAGCAGTTGTTCGAGATCTATAAGAAATAACCTTCATTGAATCACGTTAGATATCTTAAAAACTGCCATTATTTAGGAGTTTCCCTTCTGAAACAAGAAAAAACACTTAAATCGAACACGTTGTTTATTTTATTTCCTAAGTTTTGACCTGCTGTTTACTTACACGAATATATGCAGTTATATATTTGTGAATAAATGAATGTCATACTCAGGTCGAAGTGGTAACATGCATGAGTACACATATTCGGTTATTTCAAGTAAAACGAGTATGTACCTACAAACGTGTATAAATACGTATATATTTTTACATACCAGCGATCGTGAGATGTAAATCAGGCAAAATTCCTGCAGCCAATCAGTACATGTGTGGAAAAAATTAATCAAAAAATAAATTTTCCACCTTACATCTGGGATATGCGCTTTAATTGGTGAGATAAATGTTTTTTCGAGAGACTCACGTAACATTCCTTCGTCATTATTGTTAACAAAAACTTGTAAAAATAACAATATAATGGGCTACAAGAGCTACGGACAAATGAGAAATGCATTGCGAAAATGTGCTCCCTGGACAACAAGAAAACTTGAAGACAACGATAGATTTTCTTGAGCAGACTTTTCATTTTCAAGTCTACATGAGCTCAAAGAAACTGATAAAAATTGAAGTCCTCCCGTGAGACATGCTGAGGGTAATTTAGCCGAGCAAACATGACCTTACGAGAGCGTTGTTGACGCCGCTTGTTTTTTCCGGTTCGATTTTGTGCAAAATAAAGCTATTGGTCTCACCGTATACTATGATTGATGTTTTTGACTTGCCTTAGAATTTCAGTTCCGCAATGGCTGTAGGTATATACCAGGTGTCCTAGAAGTAACTGACTCTTGCGTTGATGAGTAAATTAGATGCCAAATTGTACGGCGTCCTATTGAAATGTGGTATCCAAATTAAAAGGGTCAGTTACTTCTGCGCCTCACATTTAGTATCCTATTTACTCATCAACGCAAGGGTGTTATTTCTTGGACACCTTGTATTCTACCGAAGAATTGTTCGACAAGAGTCTTTATAGACTAACAAGAAATGGATTCTTTCCTATTCACTCCTAGGATTACTTCATAAAAGCGAATTTGCACTAGACAGATTTTCAATAACCACAAAACACAATTCAAAAGATTTACGATCATAGTTAGCCTGTATAGTTGGTTACAAGGCTCTCACTGTAATGCTCCACAGCTGTTTCAAGAGGATCTCCCTGAATTTTTGCTTTGAAAATCAAATTTCGATCCTTCAGTTCTAAAAGCTCCTTTTGCAACTGCTTTCCGAAAATCATGTCGACTTCGCTTATCTGGACATGAATTTCAACACTCTGTTCACTTTTGTAAGGGTCTGTAAGAGAGAGAAGCACACAAACAGCAGCGGATGCCTTTCGGGTGATTAGGCTTAATCAGAAAGATAAACACCTTATTTGCAACACCTTGTGTGAATAGCGCCAGTATATAATTTACACATTATGTAAGTAGAATATAGTTCTTCTTTCCCCCTGCTTTCATGCAAAATTGTGAACGATAAAATTCAAGGAGCAGTTGATTGGCTCCCCGCAATAATGCGCAGCTCGCATTTCCCCCTCCGCATCATCGTTGATTTTTAGATAGGTTCTCTTAATTGGCTGATCTGCACTCCCCTGCGATGAGGTATAAGGTAAAAATAGGGTAACTTTGGTATTAAATGGGCCGCGACTTCCATTGGCGTCTGTAGCGCCCCGGCTGCAGCATTTCAACGTAAAAACAGTTATTTGTACCGGCTCGGGGTAAAAAAAACCTATGGTCAATAATGTAACAAAGATTCGAGTTCTATTTCATATCCTATTCTCCTATCTAAAAATTTGATTTCTAACTTGTTAAATTTTCTGTTATGTATTTGAAGCTGTAGTTGAAGTTATGTAGGTCTATTATAATCATTTTACTTGAAAAATGAACGTTTTCCTTTTGATACAAAAATTTAACTACACCGATGGCATTAATTGTCAAGCTTTGAGTTTTCCAGGTTGTTTCTAAGTTTCCATAAACATCCGTGAAAACACTTGTCACTTGCAACGTCATTTCATCACAAATATACTAAGAACACGCCGCTTCAATCAGAATAATTCCCGGGCTAAATTAGTCCCCCGCTTACTAAGTAGTTGCAATTTAAGACCATCATTTAGTCAGTCAGTGAGGAGATTGATATTCAAAATTCCCGTTCTATGCACAAAGCCAGCCCTGAACACGAGCCTCGGGCCGCTCGTAAACGCGAGTTTAGAAATATGAGTCTAATCTCCAACTTGAAATGCCCGAGCCGCAGGTTGAGATGACGATAAAAACTTCAAATGCTGCTAATTTTTTACGAAAACGGCACGACCTAACGCTAATTAGGGTAGGGCATATTGTTCCATCTCGCAAATGTGTCTAAGTAATTTCATAATCGATTCTTAGGTTTAAGAAGAAAGAAACTAAGCAATTCATGCCTCAGCCGAAAATGTAGAGTGGGACGGAGCGTGCGTTATTTCGTAGTTTTTTCCGAAAGAAATTAGGGGGATAATCTACGCCCTGAACCTCAAGTAGGTTAGGAATCCAAGCCCAAAATCGTGGAAGGAAAGATTTTCGTTTTTTCTTTCACTAGTAAGTTTTATCATTGGTAACTCCAGACAAACATGAGCTCACATGTATATGTATTTCATAATTGTGGTACAACTTGTTTCGGCTTCATTCTATAACCATAATAACATACTAAACCAGTGAAAAAAGGTAATACTCCTAAGAAGATCATCATATTTAAATACCAAATTGACGTAATTAATTCAGTATGCCTTGCTGTGGCTTCGACATGCAGTCGACATTAGGAGAAAGATGCGTACGGATTATGAATGTGTGACGGTTTACCCGACTTCAGTCCCTTCGGTTAGATTGTTCATGCCTCAAAATTTTATTGGAGCGCTTCACAAACCTTACCCTAGACATAGGCCTAATGCGAATTACAGCACGCGCTTCACATTCTACCGTTCAAACTCGGGCCTTGTGTTAGGTTTTTGGGAAAATAATGGGATTTTCAGGAATTCTGTTTTGAAATTCGACTTTAACTTGGTATTCAATTAGTATTTAGGGAAGTGTGAACATAATTAATACATTGTATTTGTGCTCTTTAATAATTTGTTACGTTTTTTCCAAGGAAACGTTGTTAAAACGAACAGGAGAGTAATTTTAACACGAGATACCAAGAATTTCACTTGTTTTTTTCATAAGTTCGGGCTTGGTCTGGATGCTTCTCAAATGAACCCATCAATTTTTAAGTAAGATGTAAGGTTGCCCAAAATACAATGAAAATACCAAGACAATGACAAATTTCATGAACCGATCAATTAAAAAAAAATAGTATGCATTTTTGCTATAGATCGGCCTAAGACTACAGAATTGAGCGTTATGATCTCCAATACTTGCCCATTTGTTAACAAATGCGTCATATTCCAAACTATACGCCCGCGATGAGAAATACATCTTCATTTAAGTATGCAATTTGACTGAGTTCAATCACGTAAAAGAAAGAACCCTTGGCAATCTGCTACCGTTGCAGTAATAGGAGAAGAAATATTTCATAAAAAATCTGATGATAGACTGAATTTCTAGCGGTGGTATTATTTTGTTTCCTATTGTCTGTGTGGTAGCCAGTAAAGTTCTGCACTTGGTAGCCTCATGGTCTTCCAGGTGATCCAATCTAGGGCTGTCGAGGGCGCTACTCTATCGAGGCACGCTGAAGGCTGGCAATTTATGGAAGAGTCGCTGGAATGATGGACTGGCCCGATCGTCAGCTTCTTTTATGGAGCTACTCACAGATGCGCGTGTGCTGGTGTTTTGTCAGGGACGCGACGCACCTGACCACTTACTTGATTGATTGGTGAGGCTCGCGACACGATAGCTCTGACCATCAGCGTCACGTCCACTGCGTCTTGTCAATCGCACACACAAAAATTATTCACGGTCCAAAGGTCAAGCATGCGCAATGCAAGATATCTTGCGATGGCTTCTTCTTCAACTGCATCTCGTGTTCTAGATTTTTTTTTAATATGCAGCTTTCGTAAGATCCCGTTCACTCAACGTTAATCTTTCAGTTTAGGCCGGAAGAATTTTCAGTGACAACAAACAAATGTGTTTGAACTGTTCCTCTACGTAGTTCCTCGTGAGAATGTATATTCTGAATGTATATTCGGCCTCGTGAGAATGTATATTCTCACGAGGCCGAAACAACTGGGCCGAAAACCTGCTCTGGATAAATTAATTTTTGATGTTACCGTATGTCGAATAGAGCTAATAATTTTTTGCTACAAGCAAATTTTCCTTGTAACTTTTTTAAAGTGCTTCCCAATGTTCCTTTGATGCGATACTCACTTTTTTTTAAATTACCATTAAGTCACCGATGTTACGCAGCCTTTCAAAATCGACAAACTGAGTCACTGTCAGAAAGCTCAATTTTCTCTCTGTCGTCATACGGATGGAAATTCATAGCTCTACAGATTAATTCTGATGTTCAGACGCCAAATTCAACAAAGTAGTCTTTCCCGGGGTGTTCAAATTTCTTCGACTACATGACCATGCCAACAAGACTCATGGGCGATAGTTTGACAAGTGACGAAAGAATATAGTCGTCCACATGCAGTTAACGATTCGCCATTGAGGCTCCTCTATGTGTACTAAAATTTTTACTAGAGACTCTATCGGAAATATTCCGAGAAGGTCGTGAACATCAGAGGTGGCTTCCACATCTTGTTCCACACCTTTTTCCACATCTTGTGAACATCAGAGGTAGCCGCCACACCTTATTCCACATCTTGTGAACATCAAAGGTAGCCGCCACACCTTGTTCCACATCTTGTTAATATCAGAGTTAGCTTCCACACCTTGTTCCACATCTTGTGAACATCAGAGGTAGCCGCCACACCTTATTCCACATCTTTTGAACATCAGAGGTAGCCGCCACACCTTGTTTCACATCACAAGCGCAACGATGTTTGCTGAATGAATTTTCCAGGTACTCGGAAACCACCTGATAGCCCAGTCTTCCTTCAAGATTCATTTGACTCTTTTATTCATTATGATACATTTTACTATTCGACAGGAGAACTCGTCACATTGAAGGCATTCTGACTGCGTAATGGTGATTAGAATTATCGTGAACTCATATCCAGTAATCAAAAAGCTATTAGCACATTCTAATTAAAAACTCTTCTTTTTATCCGAGGCCAATATATCGATCGATAATTTTCCTTCGAAAATGAGATTCATGAAGTTTGACACTTATAAAAGTATTTCATGTCTATATTTCAAATTATCTTGCTCATGCTCCCTTCATATCAGTCATTCCTCATCGAACAATCAATCAACTTATCATTAATAGATGTACACTGCCGAAACTATCGGGATCTAGAACGAACTTTTCTTAGATGTCAGACACTTTTATGTGTATACCTGCTCAAGTAACGATCGAACAAACTGCTTTATTTATTATTCATTAAAGAATAATGAGTTACCTAATTAGATTATAATTATCCATTTGCCCTGCGATTCCCTGATTTAAACTAGAAATTCAAAAGCTTTCAACGTAAATGAAAAATGTCGATTAGAAAATAACTTCCTCCAACTCATATGTATGCGAAAATGGACTTTTTCTTGAAGAACGACTTGATCGATTTGCTCTCAAGATGATATTTTATTAACCGAAAATTTCTCTTGGCCGTCATTTCCACAACGCTAATTTATTAATAACTAGCGAGGAACTAAGTAAATTTAACAGCGATGTTTCAAGTGTAATTTTCTAAAGATCAAGGCATCATGCTTTGATAAATTTACATCGTTTATACCGTGAAACAGAAATATACGTTGTGAAACTCAAGTCCGTTTATTTTTATTTAGAAAGAATGTAGTAATCCTCGGATAAGAAATGTTCGCAGCTCAGTCACGAAAGGCCCGTACTCAGGATACCGCCACTATACATATACAGGCTCCATTTTCAGTTCGTATAAAATACCGCTGATTGTTATCCATCCAATTACCGAGTGAGCGTAACACGCGTACGAACAACGGTATTAATATAATTGACTTCGGTTGTGACATGCATAGACAAAAAGGCAACAGACTGATAGACCTTAGCAGAATGATATTGTTGAAGTTATTTTCTTAGATTTCCCGTTATTATAGAATACTAGTGGACGCCACCTGCCCAAAATGGCAGGACAAATGATATTAACGTCTTGAAATGCCTTTTATTTACGGTACCTCTAACATGAAACGTTTTTTTCAATAACACTGATACGGACTACTGTAGCCGCCAGTCTCGCTATTGCTTTAGGGATACGTACCTGGAAATTTTCTCCTATCTAGATCATTGAGAGCATGACAGAGAGACTGACATATCAACTACGCATGCAACAACTGTGTATTAATATGTAATGGAATTATATATATCAAAAAGTTTGTAGCTTCCGTCGTCCGTTCTTTCCTTCCTAACTCCATGTGTCATGTATTTCAATAACATTCAACTAAGAAAAAATTTGCCGTAGATGATATCGACCATGAATTTAATCTCGCACCCGTATCCAAGGTACGGCTGTGCACTATTTCTGCAGCACATTTTCACATTTATTGAAAATTTTCAAGTAAAGGCTTTCGAAATTGTTCGATTTCAACACAAGAGAGTTCGGTTGAACGCATATTAATGCCAATTTTTCTCTCTTTCACCTTTTCTTCTCTTTCTCTACTCGTTTCTTCCCTTCTTCCTCTTTTCCTTTTTCCGTTTACCTGTCATCCTTGTTATCTCTTTCCCTGTCTTCCTTTCTTCCGTCATTCCTTTCTTCCTTCATTTCTTCTTAATACTTATCTTCCTCTCTCACGTTCTTCCTTCCTTCCATCTCACCTCTCTACCGACGTGTGTAACAATAATGCACGCTTGCACAATGCTAATAATTATCATACTTGAAGACGATGACATCAGCATCCACTGTGCGAGTATTGTGCACTGTAGCCCTGGTGCGTGAAGCCGTCATCCCTTCACCGACTGCCAAATCAGTATACCATAACTTGAATGAACACTAACAAGCAGCGCGCATATGCTCTAAATAGATGATTGACCCTGCTCGTAATCCAAATTGGAAGGAACAATTGTGAATTGATTCGTTCAATCAAAACTCTCCCGCGCCTGTTCGCATAACATTAGACCAAAATGTCACAGCACGTTAATGAGCACACAAATCGTTTTCAATAGTATCAAAAACATCATAAAAACATAAGTATAAGTGCCCGATGCTCAAGATAAATATGACGGTTCTTTCAAGAAAAAGTGCATGGCATCGTTAAATGAATTTATTAAAAAAAAATTTACTAACACAAATATTTCAACAATATTACACAAGAATCTCAAAAACTGCCTTAATTCTACCGATCTGCTGGGCTTGCTTTTCTGTTACTGGCACGGCGATAGGCAGTTTTCTCAACAGCGCCCCATACATATTAAGAATTTGTGTTCAGGTCCGGGGAGTTATGAGGCCTGACATTGGGACTGGTGAAGTCGTAAAAGTTCTCTGGCATGCAGTCCTGGCATTTCCCAGAGATATGGCAGAGAGTCGAATGCTGTAGCCATCTATAGCATTTGACATCTACTTCACGCAGCCATTCGAATTGAACTCAAGACTCTTTTTGAAAATATACGGAGGCATCACATCATCCTGGCTAGAGACACATCCGAAAAACATCAAATGTTAAGGAAATTTGCATGGCACGAGGTGCATCCTCTGGACTGTAAGGAATCCATCTTTTATTCTGAGGGTTGTGTTTTCGATCCTGAGTACAGTTTTTCTCCAGGAAAGAGATTGCCTCTAGTTTAGTTGTTTGACTCATTTTACTCAACAATTCTTCGCCATTGTCAAACGATTTTCTTAGGCATTTTTCTGAGAGCAGTTGACCTATACGACCTTTATAGGAGTAGTAATGAAGGTCCTCATTGAGTACCACACCTGGGTAGAGCACGATCCACACAATTCACGTACATACAATTCGAACATCACTGTCCAAAACATAATGCTAATGAATAATAAAAATGTTTTCCTTTTTAATAAAACAAATTTCAACATCTTAGCTTTCGTAGTTTTGGTTTTATTAGCTATTTCAATAGTTAAATTATTTAGGGGCTGTTCTGTATTATCAGTCCCTACCAGCCAATCATGAGATAAATACATGCTGAAAATATCATTATTATCAATCCTGAGTGATTCACAAACGGTTGTTTAAATTTGATCAATGAAATTAATTTTTACACTGCACATAGTTCCCTCGCGAAAACCGATCAAAAACTACCCAATCGTGAGCGTGTGCTATGACCATGCAGAAGAGGACAGTGCAACGAAGTTTGATATTTTCACAAAGCCAACAAATTCCAATTACTGTTTAAAGTTCTCAGCCAACCATCCAATATCGGCAAACGCGCAGAAGGGATTTTTTGTCCCAGATAATTTAGAGCCCCCAAAAAACTCAACTCACAAATATTTTAAAAACGAACGTTTACTCTAGGTATCACATGGAATAACTTCTAAGTAAAAATCAAAATACAAAAATGAAATTAGTGAAACCAGATGAGATGCATATATTTCTGCTAACTGCATTGAAAAACAACTGAAAAATTGAACAGAGTAATTAGAAGGCATAATGAACAAATAGCAGGCAAGCTATTCGAATTCTCTGAAACTTATCACAGGATTGTCGGCTTGAGTAGATTAAATTGCTTGGACTGTAATTTTTTTGTTCATCTCTAATTTGTCATTCTAAGTATGTACTGTATCAACAATTATATTTTTATACCCTAGATACTCGTTTTTGAAGCATTTCTCGTAATTTTCAAGACTTCGTTCACTTGAAAGTCAGTTAAGCTAATAAACTCAAATGCTTGGGTAAACAAACAACTTCCCAGGAACAATTCTGGAATTCATTCTTGAAAATGTAACCAGGCATTTTAATATTTCTAATATAATTATACATTGTATGTAATAATACCCCAAGTATACGTAGGTGTTGTTTTTCAGTATGTGATCATGTATTTGCACACAGAAAGAATTAAATTTGAGAAAATTCCAGAATCCAGATTCTTGGGTCCATATTCCTTATAGACGCCACCATGTCTGAGAAGGCATGGTCGTGAAGTGTTGCAAAGATTAGGATTACCTGAGATTGTAAACTGAAATAAAATGATGATAAACTTTCCTAAAGTGATACAGAAAATTACAAATTATTATTTGAGATTTACCGTCATTTTTGATGGTTAAGGACTCCAATTTTGAGGAAAAATTCAAAATATATGAATGTCAAAATGATCAAAATTTCCGTAGTATACGCCGCTAATACAAGAATTTAAATAAAACATTCAGTCACCTCGAAAGTAAAAATTTACTCCGCTTGATGAACAGGAACTGGCAAACTCTGTAAAACAATTGCTCGTACCATGCAAAAACAAACAAACCTGACAATCAAAAAATATCATTTCTTTAACCGACGAGTTGAGACGAAGGATGAACATTATTGTGATCAAGAGGGACTCCTTCTCCATCAGACATACATACGAGTACATAATTCACTCAGAGTATTTTCTTAAGATGTTCTGTACTTTTTATATGAATGCGAGCCAACTAATCCTTAAGAATGTGTATCTACAGTATGTTAGTAAAACCGTTTGAAGAAAAACACTACAACTCAACATGTAAAGAGGAAATATCAAAAGAAAAAAGTGTTAGTACATGTACAAAGGTTACGCGAAAGGTAGCAAAACGGAAAATATATACGCTGTCAATTCATGTGCAATAACAGTAAAATTAAAGCAACAATATTTGAGCGACGCATTGAATTAATTGAGCGAAGTTAGGAGTGCAGCAACAATTCGGGAACATCGCTTGTTGCAAGAATGTTAGAATGAGATCATAATAAAGTTCTTTGTTAAGTCGTGGAGAACATCGCTGTTTTAAAGCTGGTTTCGCCGCTCGGAGCGTGTTATCTTTACTGCTTCTTAATTGGCCTGGTCTTAAAGCCCCCGGCAATCACTTCTCCAGCTCGATGTGGGCCATCTTACGCTGGATACCTGAGACCGCAAAGCCAGTCGTCGTGCTTTGACATTAATTTGCTATCCGAGTCCAGTCTCCAAGTTCACGAGATGAAAAATTTTCATCCGGCGATTATGAGTACGGCGTCTATTTTGGTACTATTAAAAATAAATCCGTAGTTAACCCTTTTTTGCTCAAAGCGTCGCAACCGTCGAAAGCGTCTGGGAATGGTCTACCTTTGTACTGAATTTGCAAGGGGGACGAATAAATGTTGGATTTGGTGGGGCATTAGTAGCAATAACGACCCTCCATAACCATAGCCATTCAGATGAATTAGAAAATGTAGGCTTTGTACGCAAGATATGGCACGTACGTGGGTAGTTCATTACACTTTAAATAGAGTAGTATACCCTAGAAGTTTAGAGAAATATGTGCGTAGTAGAAGCCGTCAGACTGCTAAGCTGCCCGCTGTTGTGATGTCAGAGAAATAAGGCTTCAGAATTTATAACTTGCGTGATTAAATTACGCGCTCCGTACAGTATTTCATTCGAAGGAACAATGTTACAAGTTAGGGACTTTCGTCAGACGCTAGTCTGGTACTTGTGAGCTGAAATAATGAGAGCCAAAATAATGTTTTGAGCTTCGTGAGATTTCATTATTGGCAGGAAGTAGAAAACAATTTTAACTTTTAAAAATCTTCACTTTTTCATCGTCAGTGTTACATTATTCGTCTGTTCTAATTTTACGTTCTTTTCAGTTAACTCGTCTCTACCACCATTTTTTATCGATCTCTTTATCCGTTCCTAACAGCCGAGTACCAAACCAATTCTAAAAATTTGGGCCCTAAATAACCAGCGTATTTTTCACAAATTTTCAGTAAATAATTTTTTGAAACGAATGGATAAAGATGGTAAAACACTAAAAGATACTCATCATATATTATTTAGTGCACAGTCTTACTGTTCAGTAAAGCACGATGACATAATGGTCACGACAGCATTGGGCACAACCCTAACTTATTAGATGAGTGAAAAAAATAAAGTATACCATTTTCACATAAAAAGCAAACTGGCTTCCGTCTGTCACACTTTTCAGTATCAGATACGACAACTTTACACTTCAGTATTTCAATGCGAGAAAATTCAGTAGAAGTTAACCGAATCCATTTTATTGAATAATATTTTTTCATCAACGCATGGAAAATAACGAAAGTTAACTTCTTCGCGTCATCTTATACCATTTCAGGGTTGTTTCTACTCAGCAATGGAGAACAAAATATTCGCCTCTGAAAAATGCTCGAAAACTAAAATTGTAGCTATGACTCGAATTTTTTGAGGAATTCGTTTTATTTATCATGCTGGCACCCAATAACACATAGGGTGCAGGATCTCTGTTCAAGGTGCCGTAGTAGCCATTGCTCAGCGCCCTCTGTGGCGAACATACGATAACAAACATGGAATAGCACCACGATCAGTTATCAGACATGATAATTCGAGTACTTTTGCTGACGAGAATTCGAGGACTACACTCTTTTCATCAGAATTCGAAACACGTAGCTAAACTATTTCTTATAGTAATTTCGACTAGTTACTAGTAATTATTCGTATAGAAAGACGTTAATGACCAGGATTTTTCAAGTTCTTCAAATTAATACTGAAGCATATTTTTTCGAATATTCTTTTTCTTTACTGGTATTTATATGAGCTATACTTGTTTTATTCCAGGATGAGTAAAAGGATGGTCAAGAATCTTTTTTGGTTGACTTCGACTTGTATGCTAAGCCACCGTCCGCCAGGTGTTCAATGAATTGAACTCGTGTGGGGCCTGCAGGGCTCAATGCGCACAACATAATTCGTATCACGAAGGAAAAATCGCACGCACGCTGAGCCATAAAACAGTCTTAAAATAGAAAAAAATCAAATCTTTATTTCTTTGCATAAAATAACTTTGATAAAACTCATAACATATGTAGTACTCAAAGTTTTTTGTTCAAATCATCAGATTAACTGAAATTTACAGAATACTCTGCAAGTGTGCTTAAAAACAAAGTCATTACAAAGATTAAATTACGATATGAAATGTAAAATTTGAAGTAAGATAACGGCAACGGTGGAAAAGAAACGAAGAAACATGATTTGCATTGTGTTTATTAGTATATTTGAAACACATTTTAGTGTTAGTAAATTATTCTTTAACATCTTAAATTTAGAACTAACATTGCTCAAACTCATAACGATAAAACTAGTCTTTAATAGATCGTAGTATAGAATATACTTTCATAGCAATAGACACTAACAAATCAAATAAAATCAGTATACTATTCAATCACAATCTTTTCCACACAATATGAGATTGGAGCCAGTTCAGGCACCCCATCAATGAAAGAGTACGGGCTTGTGCTGAAAAAAGAACTAAATCACTCATAATATGCTTGCATAAAACACATTTACAGTACATCGTATACTTTTATCACCTTATGGCTACGAAGTAGCTTATGAGAATGTTTAAAAAAAGTAGCAAACTTTATGATTACCAGACTATCTTTTGTCTTAAAAGTTCACCCTTCTCTATTACAAAAAGTTGAGCCCAATTAGTAATAAAAACTGAAAATAATCGCTGATTATGTCCATATTTAGAACACGCAGATCAGAATGAAGATCAGACTCATAGGTTTTGCATCATACTTCACTGGAGTTATAGATTATTATATATTGATGAACTAGATAGATGAAACTTATCGTTGTAGGTATATAGTTAATAATGAGCTTATGTTCAAAACTTTCATATTATTTGCTATTTAATTTTCCGCATCAGTTCTGTAGTTGAATCAAAATTATTTTTTTCAAAAGCACTTTCACCAGCTATATCGAATAAATTTGTTGAAACCGTCTTGTTTCAAAAAATGATGAAAGCGATCAAACTTATAAAAACTTATTTAATACACTGACTTACTTGCAGACCCTTCACACGATCAACCGAAGTCTGAAGACAGTGTCGGAAGACATGCAAACATGGGTATCGGATAGCAGCTTTGCCCTCCGTTCTGGAGTCAGGTCGGAAGTCAACGGACAGTAGAGTCCCTCGAATTCCGACCTGACTCCGGAATTGAGAGAAAGCCAGGATTTGTTACCCAGGTTTTGGTGTGTCCCGACACAGTCTTCAGACTTTGACTGATCGTGCGAAGGGCCCTGTACAGACGAACGATTCTCACATGTCAAATGAAGAACATCGAGCTCAAATCTTCACGAATTCTTAGGTATCGATGTGTCTCAATAAAGAGAAAGGTCTGAATTTTGGCTGTCTTATTAATCAACTGAGATATTTTTCTGATTGACCAACTAGGTTTTTAAGCCTTCAAAGAGAGTTTGTTCCCAGTGAACTATCGGATGAGTCTGTGATTTAGAATAACAGATCTATTTCTTTCTTTTCTAATGAAAGTTCTTACTAGAAGTTAATAAGCCAATCTCTGCAAGCTTCTTCTGAGCAATGATTCTGAGTTGACCTTCGGGCGAAGTTTCTTCTTCGTCCTGAAGGGTCTTGATGCACCTCGTGAGAAGTTTCTTCGCTAGCGCGATGCTCTGCTGGATCAACTTTTCATCAGGGTATTCCTTCAATGCAAGCTTTTGAGCTCTAGTTAACACTAGATCATGATATTCGAAGAGAGCGACTCCTGTGAAAGGACCGAGTCTGGCGTCGCCAGGATCAAGTTTTGCACAAACATCCAAAAATTCCCCACACATTTTTTCCTTTTTGTTGAGGATATCTTCTTTTCCTGCTGATTTTCCTCTTCCATACAACTGTAGCAAAGTGTGGCGAGCTTTAAACAAGTGAAAATGATTGTGATGAGCGTCATTTTCAGTACAATCTTTCAACAAAGATTCCAGTTTCTCAGTCTCAGGATTTAAGAGAGTCGATTCAACTTTTTTCCCAAGCGTTTCTGTTCTCGTTTTCGCCTCAGTAGATGAAATAAATCCTTTACAAGAGCTACAAGTCCACCGGGATTCATTGTCGAGAGCATTTTCAGGAAGACAAAAGCCTTCGACACACTCTTTGCATTTAAGAGCAGAGAAGTAAGTACTGAATTCAGTAGGATCGGAGCACCGTCTGCAACAACATTGGAAGTACTTGTGTCCTAATAAATCCATTCTTCTAGCCACTGTTCCCCAGAGAATCTTGGTGTAGGTCGTAGTAATGTGTTCTCCTTCTTTAATGTCCACAGCAGCCTTCATCACAATTTGATTCGAAGTGGAAAATCGATGTTTTGTGTTAGGAGTGCATGAATGCTCCAGCATGGCGGCTGTTGGATACAAGCCCATGATTTCAGAATCTGCCCTGTGAATTTCAAATCCATTCACGTCTATGATGCCCATAACATGGGCGACAAAGTTCTCAACAGAATTAACTTCTCGCTTCGGCTGAAATTGAATATTCATATTCTTCAACTCGGTGAGAATGCCTTCCTCAACTTGCATTTTCTTCTTCACAGCTTGCCGCTCAGTCTTGTGATTTTGAAAATTCATGAGTTTTTCGAATTTTTCAGGATCTCGCATGAGTTCCATGCACCTGAAAAATACAAAGTACTTTAAAGAATTAACGAAAACTATGGATTTGCAAAAGTTTCAAAGTATTTCAAAATTTAATTTTGCTCAGGCTGCGTAAAGTTTTGACAATATTTAAACGCATATGTGCACAAATCTCTGCTCAGAGACGCCAAAACACACTACATGTTGAGTGAAATATTTGGCCAGGTTTCTTTCACTTTCATGTGCACGAGGATAAACTACAGTGGAACTGTGTCTGCTGTTTCGCAGAATTAAAACCCCATGTTTGCATCAATTAAGACTCCATGCTGCTGTAGATCATTCAACAAACTGGTCCACATTTTTGTGCACTTCAGGCACCACCGTAGTAGACATCGAACGAGACTGAATTTAGCGCTAGCTGAGCTCGCATCCCCTATATTTGCACTTGTATTCTCTGGTGGAATTAATGAGCCCAGTACGTGTGCTGTCGAGCAAACACTTCAGGCCCACTAGGGAGCATACTCTCGTCTGCCTAATCTGACCGGGCTGTACTTTTGAACTAACATCTTAGAAATAACTAATTTACCCTATAAAACACATTCACAAATGAAAATGAGTCTAAAGCTGAACTGTCCTTCCATAATTAACAAATAATTTGAATCCACAGATGTCGGCACTGCATGTTTATTCAGGGACGAACTTTCAACAGGGTGATTGTTGTGCGTTTTGTTGGGGCACTATTCGAAAATTTGAAGTTTAATTACAATCCAGAGGTATTAATGTTCAGGGGTGAACTGAAATAGTGCTTTTCTGTGAGTTCCACTGCATGAATAAACTCGGTATTATCAACTGATCCCGCCAGAAAATATTATATCTACTGATTTATTTCGAACAAAAGCTTATGGTTTATCATATATCTTCTAAATAACTATTTCAATTGATAACTGAGATAGTTTTAAAGTTTTCATTTGTTCAAAAAACTGTACATCTTAAAAAGTTTTCCTGCCATACAACAACAGACCTTCCCATTTATGGGAATTTTATGAGAGTAAAAAAGAACCCTGAGCTGGTAATGTTAACGATAATTATGAAAAAGCACAAAATGCATTCATTTCTTATTGACTTACTTCCCAGTTGAAATTCCAATTCATCATTTCTATCAAGGAATTTGATATATGCTTATAGTCAATATGAAAAGTATTGCTAAAAATCAAGTAATTACAAAGCAGCGATATCATTCACCGTTTAAAACTTTCGCACTAATTGAACCTTTGTTAAAATAAATTTTTCTAGCTAAAATTATTTCATTTCTGTCTTCATATTCACACACTATTGAGTTACGGACATTGAAATCAATCTTATTCCTTTAAACGTAAGTTTATACTTCCTGTCGAGCAAAATAAATTACAGCTCGAAGATAGTCAACCCTGACGGATGTTTCTTCTGACTTTTTCAACGAGAACGTTTTGATGAACTTCTGTACGCAATTTAAAATAGGCATGAGTTACTTTTTATGAATAGCTATCTTAAGGTTGCAGCAGCATCGTAACGAGGTTTTGCTTGAAAATAATTTCTGTTCAAAGATCACCAAATATCATTTGTCGTTATGGGCTTGAAAATAAATTTTGTCGAGAAAAATCTGTGCTATTTTGAGAATAAGTTCATTTAAAACTACCTAAAATGCCTTTATAGCAACGATGTACTCAGGTTTGAGGACATTCAACGTGGTTTGTTATTTTGCAACCAAATGGTTGGTTAACCATCGCATTTACCCTTCGCTCAGCCCTGGTATGGTTTTGTGCTGAGGCACTCATGGTACTCGCGCACTAAGCTGCCTGCTGACAAGATAGTACTTCAGATACCAAAGCTCAAATAGAGACACGAGGGATGGATTCCTGCCTAATGATTCAAAGCTTCTGTTCGAGGGAATGAATAATATGCACCCTGTTCCAAATGCGACCCATTTACTTCATAAGCTTTGATTCTTATGTTTAAAAAATTTAACATTAATTTAAATAAGGGAAATGTACATTATGTGCCACATGTATGTGAGCTATTGCTTTGAGCATGAGAATTTCATTTACTCCTAACTCGGAAACAGTAAGAGGAGTTTGTTGGATTACGACATCTGTTCCTAGACACATTCCCTTCTAACAAAACTTCTAGACTTTTCCTGAGCTGTACTACTGCAAAAGTAGAGTTAGTTTCTGCGTTTTGAATTAACAAATCGCATTGAACAGAGTCACAAATTGCTTCACTAGCACGCGGCGTACTGAAAACCATATTTAGTCTCCCTTGTCATCAATTCTCAAACTCTCGACCAGCAAGTTCTCACGGCAGTGTCTCTACTGACCTTAATGGAAAAATCTCTTTGTAATTATCCAGGTTGTCATACTCGGATATTGTGTACGAGCTTAGGATGCAACACTCTCCCTTGTGGACCATCCGACGCTCGCACTCCCTCCCGCACAGCGGCCAACTGCAGTCTCGGCACCTGCTCGATAGCACGAATTTGTTATCAAAGAATACTGGAGGCAAGGGAGTACAGCTACTAGCGAGCAGCCGAAAAAATGATATTAAATTTTGGGTAAAACAAACCAAGCGTCGCTGCCTGTCCTACAAACAAGAGGTAAGGAGACGGTCAGAGCCTAAACATAACTAAATATGTTGCTAGGATCTCTCTCCTCTGCATGATGCGCCTGTTTTTTCAGAAAATGCAACAGTAACTTTTGAATTTTAACCGTGTTCGAAATTTGGGTGTTGGAACAGTGTGATGAATTGATTTTAACACTTTACGTTGACGAGGAAGCGCATGGGGTGTGTGAATGATATGAAACATGCTGAATTGTTCTTGTGATACTCTGAATAAATATTTTTCAGTAAGGTTTCCCGACGACACAGTCACGTTCAAGCTTAGCTTGAGGTAAACGTTACACTTTATTGTGGAATTGCTGTGTATAATCCTTTATTACTTTTAGAGAAACAACGAGCTATAGCATCAGAAGGCAACGAAACGCACAATCGATTGACTACAAGAATAAAAATAGTAAAGAAATATATGAAACCAGTTTGAGACATGAAGGTGCAATCAGAATTTGTTTTCAAACTTATCCAAGTGGTAGAGCCTGCAGAAAAACGGTGACGTTGATCACCAAATGCTAATTTTTTTAACACATTCAGTCAACACTTGAGACGCTCGCTCTGCTTCCTTCAGAGCCGCGTTAGCGCTGTGTGAAGATGACAAACGGAGTACCGTGCGAAGTCAAAGAAGGTTTGCGCCGCTGCCCCGACTTTTATTAGGGACCTCTAGCTCTCATCTTCCAAGCTTCTACTTCAACTGGTGCTTTTGATGCACCTAATGGTCATAAAATTGCTCGGCTTATCGAAGAATCAAGTTCAAATGGCACCGCCGAGAGCTAAGGTTGAAGGAGGCCGGAAATTATTTTTGTTCAGCTATATTTAGTGGCTTCCAGCGAGAGACTGATGAAAGACATGTAAATATGTGGCATACACTTAAAGAATTCATTTCACTTTGATGATAAATTAGCGTTTTAATATAAAGTTATGCAATCGAGTGTATTTCGCGTACATTGAAAACGTGAAGGGCACTTTTCTTAAGTACTCGTCGTGTATAAAATAAACTGTTTTTATCAGATGAATCGCTTGTAAATTTGATGTAGTTATGTAGCACTATGAAAGAAACACATTTTGCTCGTGGAAATTTTTCGAATTCTCGGAAAAAAAGGAGTTATTTTTAATGGAAATATATTTTTTGCACAAGCTTTAAAAAATTTCCCGTGAAACATTTTTTGTACTAGTCGATGTAAAGCGTCTCATTGTACGTGTTTCGATGCAGAAAACACAAGGAATACACAAGGAGCGAAAATTTTTCAAAATCAGACGCTAAATTTTACTAGTGACACAAATAAAAAAAAAGGTTTCATTTGCATGAAATTCCATACCAATTATCTGCAAATTACACGTTTTATATACACCATGCAATCAATTTAGAATGATACACACCAAGTGCTGAGACTGCTGCACTGCCCATGAGTTAGGAAGATCCTGAGGCAGGGGGGTGGGAGGAGGGGGTGAGAGGGACTCTGAAGCGGGATCGTGACTGAGCTGCTCTGAGGCGAGCGTAAGCTCCCTCCTAATTCCTGCGTTCCTGTGCCCATGTGTAGTGCAGCAGCAGTCACAACACATGGTTATAACTATTCTAAATTGTTTTTACAATTCAATTATGCATCGTTTAAACGCAAATAATATGTAACTTCATCATAATGATATTTATTACTCCCTCTTCGTTCATAGAGCCGTTATTTTTGCAGGTGTCGCAGTTACAGTTTTCAAATTCATATCTGTTATGAAGTACGTATTAAAAAACGTATTGAAAGCGAATGAACATTTTCAAGCATTCAAAGAAAACTCCATAGGGACGCTCCCCTTAAGTTTGTCGATTGTCTGGGCAATCATCTGCTTAGCCAAAAGAAAGACCGACTGGAGTTATTTACCTTCTTGTAAACATATTCTCTTAAACAAATAAGCTGCCGCTATGCTTACTTAATATATTGTTAACTTCTATGACTACGACAAATTTCAGTGCTCAATAGCGGTTACCTGCTCCTTCATGAAAATTATGAATGACGACTGGGCGAAATTTAATTTTTGATCCCGGGAAATTATGCAATTCCATTGAGCGTTGTAGGCATTAATTAATCATAACGAAATAGATTCTGAGTATATCTCCATAAATACCGTTGTTAGTAGTTTGTTTGGTATTTAGGAAATATTTTCCGATTACCTGTAACTGCCATCGACAGCGCGATGACAGCCGAGGCAGATGAACGTCTGAGGTTCCAGAGGACTGAGCACGAGAGGTTCTTCCTTCAGTATGATCTCTCCAGTCTTGATGTCCTTGGTCGCCACGACGTGACGACCTAAAATGTCATCGTTTTGGACCTGCCAAACGACCCAAAAAAATCTGAGTTGCGTGCAATAGCGCTGGAGGCAGGACAACTAATAACTACCTTGGCTTAGTTCTAATCGAGTTATGATTTCAGATACCAGAAAGCTGTAACTTTACGTAGAGTGGTCTTTGTGTTAGAGTTTTTAAAACAAAACAAAGGGGTTGGGATATTTGAATTTGAGAGTACATAATGGATTTTTATGGGGAAATTTAAAGTTAGACACGTAACTCACAGTTTATGATTTTTTTAGTTTGTTCCGCTGTAAAAATATCATTCATCTGTGATGCTTGATATGCTCACTTATGGACAAAAATTGTATGTGCGTTCCATTCATATAGGATACTTCAAAAAGTAATTGTGCGTAATGCTCCCTCCGGGCGGAAACAGTCGGTCCATTTCAATGTTGAAGTTGGTCGGAAATATTCGCTCCAAACAATTGTAAGCTTTTTAAAAAAGAGATTTACAAAATTACTGCTCGTTACAAAAATAAAATCTATTGGGTAATTCAGTAGATTAAATTGATAACGTATTAACATCAGTGAGTAATATTTTTAAAAAGATAAATAACAAAAGATAAATCCTACATTATCATTAAATACATGAAATTGATAAAGTATCAACAGAAGAAACATATTTACTACTGTATCTACTTATTGCGTGTTAATTTATTCATAAATTTTTATGAGATCTGAATTTAATTTGGAAAAATTCCTTTTCTTTCTAGTTGTACTTTCAACAGATGTTGAAGCCTGTAATTGTTGCCACCGTCAGCCAAAATAATCTGTCCCATTGGCTGCTGCAAAGTGAGGAAAATGTAGTTCAATGTTGAACTCTGTAATTCCTCAAAGCTATCTGTCGCTGCTTCAATTAGTTCATCAATGTTTCGTGGTGCTTTTGATGTTGAAGGGATTGGATTGAATTGCAATTTCGGGTTGTAGATCTCCCAAAAAGTGCCTGCACTCCTGCTCTTCTCTTATAATCTGTCAAATACTTTGTCTGCTGCTTATGCACTTTCTATTAGTATCATCTTCATACGTCATATCCTGCGGGTAATTTAAAAACTTTTAAATATAATCTGACAAAGAAAAATGACAAAATTATACTCACTTCTATCCTATTACTTTTTTGAGTTAAAATTTGTGTTCAACACAAGGTGCACGATCGTCTATTGTACTCAAAACAGAAGTTCGTTAAAAAACAAAAAAGCTCAGAGAGTTTTCTCTTTGCGTCGCAAATATTTCCGACCGGAGGGAGTATCCAATATTATTTCTAGGCTTAATTGAAAGCACATTTGCCTGACTACATCTCAACAATTCATTTATCCGGCATCATTGAATTCAGAAAGTCACGAAGTGTTTGTTTATAATAATCAAATTAACTCACTTGTTGTAATCAAATTAGCAAACAATATTAAATTTCCCCAACCAGGTTAATGTTAATTTGTATCGATTATGATCCCTAAACGCAAAGACTTCGCTGTACAAACGCAATAAATTTGGAGCATGACACTAATAATAACGAGTAATTTGTATTGTCAATATCTGTGCTTCCAGTACGATTGCGATAAGTTTTTCAATATGAATGCGGTTGTTAAATTCCAAAATTAAAGAAAATCTGCACTTGTGCGCTTCCAAGGAGTAAAATGCAGCGCATTCTGCTTGATTAAGCAAACATATTTTTGATATGAAACTTTAAAACTACTTAACACACGTGTGTATTTTCAGATTTCGAGAAATATTTCATTCTAACTTTTTGTACCATAAAAAGAATAGTTCATTCTAAGGATATTGTACGTTCAGTGAAATAATTATACTCTTGATTTTCAGTTTCATCAAAGGTTATGAAATTTTTGCATTTTAACTATTATTCAAGATTATGCAAAATCAATGTAAATACTAAAAATGAGCAACAAATCTGGTCGAAGAAGATCGTGCTAATATCACTTCTATACTTAGAACTGGTATATTAGCACTAGATATATCCAAAAAATACGTCACGATCACCGTACTATAAAATCATTCGTGTTTGCAGGTAAAACATGCAACAAGACACGAAAGAGCGCATTTACGAAATAAAGTTAGAGACTTCCAAAACTTGGTGCCCCAAAAGTTGATTAAACTACCAAGCGTAGAAACCTTAACACCCATGCCTAGTGAGGAGTCCCATCAATAAAGAAGTCCCCATTGAGTAATGCAAATAGAACCAAACGGGTTGATTTGGCACAGAATCACATTAAAGCCTATTTGGGCAATGTAATTTTCACCGATGAGTTTCGTGCACTCTCAATAACCTGATGGATGGTCGTTTGGTGGGCTGTTGAATGGTAGCTCATCGGTAGTGAGCGTTTATCGACAACAAGGTGGTGGGGAAAGTCAAATTTTAGGCAAGAATCCCAAGAAATGAGTTCATTGGCTCCTACAAACTACCAAGTGCATTGAAACTGAATTCATATTCATATTGTAAACTCTTGGAGGATGCCTTTTTACCCTGGCTTGATCAACAAATTATAAAAAGAAGGTCTTTGATATTTCAACAGGATACTTCACCCGCACAAATGGCGCATAGGAGTGTTCAGCTTGGAAGGCCTCAATTGTCAAGAGGAGAATTTGTGCTGATGACGAGCAATACTTAAATTAGGTAGTCCAGTGAAAAGCAATGATAAGTACTTGTCGATAGATTGAACTGTCTGAGATAGCACAAATGACATCAGTAATTGACAGACGTTACGTTAGGGTATTGCGAAATAGAAGAAACCACTCCTGATAATAGCCTGCATCAAAAGACTTATTTGTTCTGTCGCTTGATTATAACTTGTACTCATTAATTGAGCACAGAAATATATAATTCCATCGATAAAATACCGAATAAAATTGTTATTCAAATTTTTCTGTTTCCTTACATAATCAAAATGGCCATTAAATTAAGACATATATTCTTAAAATAGTAAATCTTGTTTCACCTGAATACTCAATTAAAAACAGAAACTCGAAAACATTTCAGGATATCACAATTTTATCTTGAAAATATTGAAACAAAATATTGTCAATTTTATCTTCAAACAAAAATATTGTCCAAAAAATATTTTGCATAATCAAACTGAACGCGCTGTAATTCCCTGGAAGCAAAGGATCGCATAGCGTGTACCACAGTGTATTATGATTTGAGTATCGCCGATTTTTGTATCGCAGTCTATTATGATTGAGGACCACAGATTTTTGAATCACAGTCTGTTATAATTGAGTACCACAGATTTTGAATCACAGTCTGTTTTAATAGAGTACCACAGATTTTTGTATCACAGTCTATTATGATTGAGTACCACAGATTTTTGAATCACAGTCTATTATAATTGAGTACCACAGAGTTTTGTACCACAGTGTATCACGATTGAGTACTACAGATTTTTGTACCACATTGTATTATGATTGAGCAGCTGCCCAAGATTTATTTTTACTACTACAAACAATTTCAAAAAGAGCTTAATGCGCTAAATAAAAATAAATAAAAAGCAGACGTTCTTAGCGAGTTGCCATGACATTTCAATGGGCGTGTAAGTTTTTTAAATTAAAAACATCGTTTCTCACGTTGACCATTGGAATTTGTTTCATACCATTCAATCCCAGCAAGCTATCAGTGATAGGCAGTCACAGAGTCAAAAATATAGAGCAGTAAAATCCGCAGGACTAGCCACTTGCAGAAAGTTAAACGTAGGAAAATGAGCCATTGGTGAAAAAGAATTCACAAAATTCAGATAATTTTTCATTTTATGAAACCTTAATCTTTTTTCTTGCTTTCCCACCAAGAAATGATCGGTATGCGTTGTCTGTAAATCGTAGACACGTTAGTAGCTGTTCTCATTTCGAATGTTTCACTTTCGCATGTCTGGGCTAGGACTGCACGGCAACAGAATTTTAGTTGTGGACGTGCCAAATGCCCGTCGGCGTCGTCACCGTCCTTCAGTTATTAATCGTCCTGCGTTGGCGAGTAAGCAAAAACACAACACGTGCGAGCTTTTCCTCTCTGACAGTCAAATGCTGACGATGAGTCGCCGATTTCACCTGTAATTTAGAATCGATACGGAGAACCGACTCAGTCAGTTCCTGAGACGAATTGCACGAGTCGCTCGTAAATTTCAGCTCGTGCCAGGCCCAGGGCATTCGAACATCCTTTTGGACAACACTGTTCGACGTCTACGTAGTTACTGCGTCATGACCTGCTCTGCGATGCCACCATACAAAACATGAGCATAGACTACGTGACTTTTGTCCTTGGAAGGTGGTTTGATAGAGATTATACGACAGCATAACAAATTTTACTTCTGTGGTTCATCAAAAAAATAACTACAAAAGTCTTCTGGATAAAAACTATTGTGTTTCGCGTTTAAATATTGAGTCAACCGTGACTTCTTATTTTCCTGTTCTCTGGACGATCAAAGTGGTCGTTAAATTAGATCGCATATGCGTAGACCATGCGCTCATTGCCGTATGAAAAGAGTTCCACGTCAAGTTCTACTTTTTTTTATTTTGACCGCATTTAAAGGTGTTCTAGAGTGAAGGCCTTTTCTTGGGGAGAACTAAACCATTGATATGCTTGAAACAAGTACGTATTTAATAAAATGCATGTTTTTGTCCCCGAAACCTTTTGAATGCAGAAGAAACTATCATTCAAAATAAATTATTAACTACAAGAACGCGTAAGGTTTGCTGAAGCGACCGAAATACTATGGACATCAACAATAATTCTTGTCCACTTATTTCTAATGGAAAATTTTTTTCCTTTAACAGATTTAACTTCAATGAGAAACGTATAAGATTTTTAGAATAAATTGACCTATAATTACTTCCTTTCCATCTAGTACTGGAATGCTCAAAATCTGCTTCGCTCAAAAGTTAAACACGTAAAAAATTTTAGTCGTACACTTCTACAGTTCTGTCAAGTACAATCAGTAAAATGGGAGCACTGCAACAGGCAGCACTTCTACACCTGCACAACAGTCATCTTATCATAAAAGGCAGCAGTGCATCTAAATTATCACATTAGAGCCCTAAGAAAATGTCTACAGCTTAATTAGATCAGGAATTGTGTTACGGGGCATTTTGATAGACGTTTGAAACTTTGATAGAACTTGAAACGGAATTCTAAACTCTTCGCCAGAGACGCCTCAACACATCACAGAGAGAAGGTCGACTATTGCGAGAATTTCCCAGCCACTATGTTGCACATAACAAGTTCACCTTCGTTTTTTCTACCTGTCACTAGTATTAGGTACATATGTTCTAAATGTATAATACAAAATGTCCAAGAAATATTTCATCCGTCTATAGATATAAGAGTTAATTCTTTACCTATCACGCTGTTATTTTGCGATAATTTTTTCAAAATTATTACTAAATTATTCACCCCATTTTATTTTGATCGTCATTTTTTCGATCATTATTATTTTATTTTTAACGAAAAAGCAATCGGCCAATTTCCAGAAAGCTTAAATTCATTCAAAAATGTATTCTACTGTAGCGTTGAGTCCGTACCGACCTTTATGTTGGATACAGGAAGCGAACCGGCTACGGGAACCGAACCTTACATGAAAAGACTTAGCTGCTGACTGAAGAGAAATGACACAGAGCAAAATGACCTGACACACCATTGTAGCCGAAGTGTCGTAAAAACCTGTTGTCGGCCACAGAGGGTTGCCAGAATGGCAACACTGAACGCACGTACTGCATCAACTGAGAGTCCATCCGAGGAAAATTTTGCTTACGTGTTGAAGCCTCGCTGTTCGGTTGCGACACTGAGAGGGGATCGTACCAGTCGCCATATAGAGGTGTCCTCACTTAAGAGGTAATAAGCCCACCAGTGACTGCATATAAGCAAAATAGTATAAAGTTCGCATCCTTTGTCTTTTGAAGGAGCTTCACAACAAAAAAGTTTAAATTTTAATAAACGAAGTTGTAAGAGTACTATCACTTACGTTTGATATTTAACTACCATCATTCAAGTTATAACATGGTAATGTCTCTGTAACTGCAGGTAGCGCCCAGAAAATACAGTAATTCTAATTCTACTTGAACACTCCTTGAGCCACTTACTATCCCACTTCATGCATCGAGATTCACCAGAAAAATTTAGCTACTTCACACATAAAGTCCTAAAGATTTGCTAATATGATCCAGGAACTTGTTGACACATACAGAACACCTGACGGCATCTTCAAACATGTAACACTATTTTCTGGAATTATTTTTACCAGTATCAGGCATGCAGTTCTATTCAGGATACAGTTCATCAAAACCAGAGTCAGAAGAATTTGTTTACGGTTACATCGCTATGCCTATGTACATAATCATTGACGCGAGCATATTCTATACTTACTAATATATCAGGTTGTAACGAAAATTCTATCCGTTTTTAGAGTTATGATTGCAGGGCATAAGTACTCCAACTTGACTTATAAATGACACATGAGTAGCCATCTACCTAGCTAAAATAATATTTCTGCTATCAGATTTGGTAATAGTTAATATAATAAATAACTATTATTGATCAGATTGTAAGCCCCAAGTAAAGAACACATAAACCACATTTTACTGCATGAATTTCAGAGAAGTAATAAAACAATTTTTGCAGCAAGATCGCTCAGAGACACTTAAAGAAATGATGTGGTGAGTAAAAAGACCTGTAGAAAGTGGTTTTCACGTTTCAAAAAGGATGACTTCAGTCTGAAAGATGAACCAAGAGAAAGACTCTCCAAAAGGCTAAATTCTGAGGAATTACAGGCTGTCATTGATGAAAACCGAGTCAATACAACTTGAAAACTGCTTTAAATGGCTTAGCTCCTAGAGTAAACTTCATATGTTATTGTTGGATTGTCGCCTAACAGCTCATAATGAACAATTCCCTGCGTGTCCGACCCCACACACAAATGATTTTTTTCGGATGTAGTCCACTTTAAGGCTGCGGAATAGGCTTTGAACTACTGCTGAGCCAGTTGCTGTCTTTGGTGCTTAATGTTATTGGAGAGCATTCTCTTCTCATCTCCAGTAACGATTCTGTGTAAAACAGGTGTTTGAAATTGACGAGAACGGAGTGAGACACAGCAGTTCGCACGCTATTGGCGATTGTTTTCTGAAAGATCATGTGGGACCCATTTTCCAAGCCTTGAAAACTTTACCAAGCCTTATCATTTCACGAAATATGGTCGTATGGTTCGCATGTTCTTGTTCAGTTCTCTAGTTGTACTGGTCGAGTTTTCATCAACGATATCCTGTAATTCCCCAGAATTGTGCTCTTAGGAGCGTCCTTTTCTTGATTCGCCCTGTAGACTGAAGCCATCCTTTTTGAAATGTGAAAACCATATTGTAAAGGTCTTTTCATTCATCACATCATTAACATAAGGGCCTTTGAGCGATCTCACTGCTAAAATTACGGTATTGCATTTCTGAAATTCGTACAGCAAGTATACCTAATGTGTTCTTTACTTACAGCATACATTTGGGGACATAATAGTTATTTAGTTTAATAATTATTATAAAATCTGAAAAAAGTAATATTATTTTGTGATTTAGATGGCTACACCTATGTCACTTATAAGTTAAATCAGTGTAATCATACCCTAAAGTTATAACTCAATAACGGATAGAACTTTCGTTACAACCTGATAACATCAAAACAATGTTACCCTCAGAAGAAAGTTAGGCTTCTCACGGAAGAAATTGTAAATTTTGACTACCAAAACAGCGTGCATAAATACCTTACCTTATTAGACTTTGAATGTTGCCATAATCCAATTTCGTGTGGCTACCCCAGCTGCCTGCATGTTATTGAGTTTTTAAATTTAGCTGCTAAGAAAATGTTCTTTTGGGCTTAAACTGTCACGAGACGGAACTGCCTGAACCCGCCTTAAGCTCGAAGCATTAGACTGCAGGGCCCGCTAAATCCTTCGGGGTCTGGAAGAGTACCATTATCTTACTGACCTCTTGATTACTTCCAGCCAAAATTTCTTTCGAAACTTCTTGCCTATCACGTTAATTAAAGTTTCAACTAAACAGAAAGAAACCTTTTTCTACTCTTCATCTTACCAAAAGTGCCTTACCTCACTAGCACACCGTGGAGAAATCTGTCACGCGCGTTGCGAAAGTAGGCTGTAAGCTACACGTCACCTTTGAGTTAACAACTGTAAGGGTTAATCAGTGCATCAAAAAATAAACAGAACTGAATTTTACTGGACAGTCCGGAAACTAACTCATTAGATTCCAAATTGTTCTCTACAATCAAGTGATAATTAAAATTATTTTCATTTTTCTTCTGCTCTATTCGAAAAAAGTTAAACTTAGTAGCAATCAACAGAGGTGTCTAGTTTTGTTCATCACCTGTGAACTTGATAACTAATGCAACGATTCAAGGAAAAATTCACTTTAATTGTTTAATTTCTATCAATATCTAAATGAGAAACCATTTCCAAGTCTTCAAACTTCGTCATCGTAGTGCCCAGCTCTTGGTCAAATCCCTCTTTGGAAACGAATTCCTTCGCTGAAAATCCTGAGACTTTGTTTCGGAAAATTATCATAAAATTCGGGTCCCACTCCCATCGCCCCTGTAGTCTCATTTACCTTGAAGGGAAAGCACTGCTGTTTGTGCCTGGACCTGTTGTTTTGCTGGCACAGTTTGGAGCAATAAAAGACCTTGTGGCAGCTGGAGCATCTTAGGACGGTCGACTTGCTGCACTCCGCACACGGTGCCTCTTCCTTCGAAGTCGGACGATATAGAGCTCGGGAATCTTCATTCTTTCAAGAACACACGGAAATGAATGGTTATTCTCTGAAACGAATCGAGTTAAACAAATACTTTTCCGAATCCAGCACCAATTTTCTAAGATTGTGGCCCCTGAAATTTAGCATTCGATGTTTGTGTTGAATTTAATTATCGAACAAGCTTCTCTTAATAAAAATTACTCCTGATTCAGAATTTTTGATTCACTCCTTAAAATTAAATTGAAATTAAATACGCACAAAGCTCATCGTAGGTAAAAGTTCTAGAAAATAAACACTTTTTAATCGGTGCATTCAGAATCCTTTTTTTCTCATGCATGACATCTTTGATGTGTGTACATGTGAAAATTAGCACAATTACAGGCTACCATTTGAGGTCGATCTAAAGACTGTGTAACTACACGTAAAATGCACCTCAAATTTTGATAATATAATAAACATAACAATTATATTTTTTGTACTTCTGTGGCTTAGGGGACAGTGCTTCAGTGACACTGTTTCTACAAAAACCTGAAGCAAAAATTAAAATTTGAGCTTAAAAGCCGACGCAGACATCAGGCGGTATTTTACATAGCTATAAATCATTTTACTACAAACATTATCCGCATATTCACTGGAATCTACAAAATCGAGTTTAAAAAAAAGAACCCACATTTTTCGAATTGCAGTCCTGTTTGTGCTTGGGCCAATGTCGTTTTTGACATTCTTTGCTGCAGTAGCGCACGCCAAGACACCTCGAGCACCTGAGGGCGGCCTGAGCGCCGCACGCGCTGCATGAGTCCACACGCTCTGGCGACATTGCCTTCTCTTACGCCCCCTGGTGGAGGCACAGTGCAATCTTACGGGAGCGTTCACTGGTAAAATAACATGGAGAAATGATTATTCTAGTAGGTTTTCGAGTCGTTAAACTCCGTTTCTGAATGAATTCTATGTTAAAAGGGTGTGAAAATAGAGTTTATATGTCCGGCTTTCACAGAATGATGAATGGTAAATGTAAATAACTACGAACAATTAGTATTTTTACTTTTGAATTAAACACACTGTTTAGTCTACAAACAAATGAAAAATATCTATTGTTTCATCATTATTTACTGTCATTTTAATTTAGACTGGAATATGGAAGTAATTATTGTGAATAGTCAGAGGCAGGTCAACCAATAGATCATTTCTTTGAATAGGACCCGCACACGCTGAGCTGCACTACAGATTTGAACGTTATAAATTGAGCAAGAACATACTTACTTGACACACATTTAGTGAGCTATGATAAACAGACGAAAAATAAAATAGAAAGATAAATGATGAACAGAAATGGACTGGATATTAAAGGATAATAATTGAATTTCAGGCGGCACAGCTTCAGTAGCATCGTTAACACATAAGCCGATAACAGAATTTTGGATCGTCTTCCATTGTAATCAAACAATTCAAGGCCTTCTTACACCCATTTTAGTATGAAAATGAGCGTAAACACCGATGCTTAAACTAAGTGACTCTTTACCTACCTCGTTCTTTTAAAACAAGCATCCTGCATGCTGAAGCGTGTAAACGCCTAAAACGTGAAGTAAAAGTAGTATTATGAACTTTAATCTTATTGAAGTATTTTTTACTCAACGTAATCCCTCCCATTTTCTTCGTGGGGAAAGTCGATCATGTTAATAATGAAAAAATGAGTGTTATTAGCATTCTATGATAATTACTATAGCACGAGTGTGAAAAAAATGACAGAGTACTTGCAAATTTAGTATTTCGAATGAGTTTCTTTGCCGTGTGGATGCATGAATGGACTTCCCGAGCCAGCAGAACCCGTCAAAAAAAATCTGCAAACAGCTGTTCGCTATTCACCAGTCATCATTCAATTAGCTTGATTTTCTTGTTAAGTGCGATATTCAATAAAAAATGCATACGTTACGTAATTTCATAAATAGCCATTTTATTGCACATGATCGAGCAACGGGCGTAGGAATGAAAAATAATTAATTATACAATACAGAAAGACAGAAATTCAGCCTGAGTATTCAGATATGGATTGCCTTCTAAAAGCAAACGTTGGCCACGCATCCGACGGCATCGCCGTAGCTATTTCTTTTTGCGCTAGTGAATCCAATGTCTAGAAGAAAATTAAGCAGCATAACTAGTGAGCTAAAACAATTAAATATTTTTCACCCGAGCAAATATTTTTTCACTTTTATTTGCAAATCAGACTAGTATCTTTAAATATTTGCGGGACCCAACCTTGCGATGTATTACGAAATCAAACGAGTTAGTTGTGATACACAGTCCCTCGTTGTTGATGTACTACTTGCTGCCAAGAGATTAAACCATGAACGCCATAACTATTTACCGTTAAGTGCGCTAATCTTCGCTGATGACTTGAAGTCGGCGTTTGCGTCCCTGTCGTTTGCACTTCGCTGCAACGGATGTTTGACTGAGAGTAGCCGAGCGTGTGAGGCGATGTGGTATCAGCGAAGTACTGCCTGGTCGCCGCCGACTGCTCGTCCTGAAGTGTCGAACCTCATAGATGTCGGCCGAGAACATTCTGGCACGAGCGCTGGTGCGTTGTGAACGTTGCTAAATTTAAGGAACAGTTGCTAAGTTTAAGGACTGCTGACAACCAAGTTTGTTATATTCAAGATTTGCGTGAATGGGATCATTTCGTTAGAAAAATGATATGAACAAGCGTAGTAGAAGCACGATAAGAACAAGCACTTATAGCTGCATAAAGTAAAAATAAATTCATGATTGACTGCTCTGACGCACTGAAGCGATGACGTATGATGGCTATTTATGGATGGGAAGCGTTCTTGATGTTACCAAGATGCTCCACAGCACGGAACGATTTTTTATAAATTGATCCTGTGTCGTAATTTTGGCGAAATAAAAAAGCAGTTAATGCACTGTTGTCAAGTACAGTTTCTTTCTTTTTTAGTTTATAAATAACAAGCCCCTTTGTTTCCCTTTTCAACGTGGAATATTGTTTAATTAAAATGCATCCTGAGGAAGGAAATAAGACACAGAACGTAAAGAAATCAAAGTGAGAAATATAATCAAAATAAGCTCTAATGAATGCGATACAATCATGAATTATTTTATCAATATCAATAACCAATTTACAGTTACGCTTGATGACTTAAGAAAGAACTCTAGCAGCGTCTATTCAGTTGGAAACATGCACGGGAAATTTTGCTACAAAGAATAATATGGCTTTTCTTTAGACACCATCTCCACTCGTGGCGGGTGAGTCGGAGCATTCACCCTGCCGCGGGAGTACTGCTGCCTTCCTTGCTATTTAGGCAGCAGAGGCTACCATGGGAGGCAGTCGAACATCTTGCTATCCGCCGGGCCAAAACTTCTTCTTCATCTATTGTTGCCGCTTCCAGTAGCTTTGCTTTGACCCCTTGTATGTCATACGTGTTGATAATGCAAGGAGTGTGAACTTAGCCATTGAATGAAATAAATACGCAGCTAAGCTTCTCCACTGTTAATTTTCTTATGATGACTGTGACTTTTACGTATTTTTACTTCACGTTTGTCTGAGATGCATCTAATAATATTCCCAATTGATCGCCTGCCACCCTCTCATGATTGTATTTATTGTGATACATAATTTCTCGAGCTTTCCACTGCGTAGAATGATCCATGAAAGATTAAATCTATTACCACGCTACAACACAATTTTACTTTAAAGTCAAGTAAAAGGACTGCGATGTGCGTGCGCATCTGGAGGTTCCGAGGTCACCGGCTGTGCCAAGAAGCACAAAAATTTGCCGTCTTTTCTTCCGATCACTTGCGCTTTAAAATTGCTAGGTAGCCTCTGACAAACACGAGACTGTGGTGGCGATGACGACGAAGGCAGAGCCCGAGACTGCTGAGCCCCGCCGCGTCAGCCCCTCTAGTACAAAAATAGTAGATCCGACAGTGCGGTTGCAAGCGGGGCGCTCTTCTCGCGGTAGGAAATCGAACTACGACCGTGCCCTAATGCTGCAGCAAGAATTTTAGTTTCGTGAAGCTGCCAGTGAGTTTGCTAGTGTCATTTCGCTAGTATGGTTGTCAATACGGTGGTGCTAGCTGAGTGAGGCTAGTCTGAATTTTGTTGTGAAATGATGGTGGTTTCCCTTTTGACTTTTCATGAAAGCTCTTGGAAGCTTCTCGCGAAACGGGACTATTGAGAAAGTGAAATTTAATCGCCAAAATATTTGATAAACGGAAATATTTCTGTTTATATTGAAACACTGGCGAAAGTGTCTGCAAGTGACGGAGGTAGCACTGGTTCAAAACATCCACATGTGTCACCATGATTAAATTTTCACAACGCACGTGGTCGATATACTTTTTGAGCAATAAACTTTGAGCGCATATTATTCTAGGTAATAACTTTTGATAAGAATTTATGTAGCGTTTATCACGGTGTGTTTAAAAATCTATTGTAAAATGCAGTACATTGATGGGGGGCAAAAATGTTTAGCGAAACGATCTCCCATGTTTTTACGCCCAAAGCTCCTTTTCAATCTTCTTGTAACGTAGAATCTAAAACGACGAAACTTTTCTTTATGGGATTGATTAGAAATGATAAAAATTGATTGCAACTGACGAAAGGTGGTTCTACCTGTTCAAAAATTGAGAGTTTCAAAATTGAGTTTATGTATACTAATTAAACATATCTGATACGGAAAAAATTCTTAGATAAATCACTAATAATTTTCGCATCTTCATCACCTAAAGGGTTTGACGTGAATCATAAAATGGGACTAAAATTTCGGTGGTTTAATTCTGTGGTTGAGCAGTTGGCAGCAGCATCACTGGGTCACTGGGACGTCGCAACAACTCAGATAGTTATTGTTCGTTTTTTATTTGCTAAAAGGATCGTTTTAAGTAAACGTGATTAATATTCAAGCCTCTTTAAGACTTCATTCGGAGGGAGAGATTCGCTCTCGTTGCAGATGCTCTACTGTCTTCGACGAAAAATCTACGTAGAAAATTTTCAACAATGCTGAAATAAAATATTTCGAGCAGTGGTCACCGACGTACGTATTAAAAGTTTTTTCTGTGAGCCTTGCAGCCACCAAGGCCTAAAGCCCAAGAGCCTGCTCTGTCTTCCCACTGCTGGTCTACATTAGAAAAATTTAAAAGTCGATGTTACCCCCCCGACAGCCCCTCCCGGGAAATACATTTCTCGCCACTGCAACTCGAAGTTCTAACCGCGGTTTCATTAGGAAAACTGCCTCACAAACACCGTAGACGAATAACTTTTTAGGATGAACTTTTGATGATTAACATCATTTGAAAAAGAATACGTAAAACACTGGCAATATATAAGATAGACTTTGGATCCTCTTGTTACACAACCTCTTCGAGATTTATACCTGAATATTCACTCACACATGCTGAAAATTTTCTCTTAGAAAACGTATTTCAATTCAAATTTATGACTTAGAAGTACTCTCGAAAGAAATTTTAAGGTAAACGTTGTTTTTCATTATACTTTCTAATTTATTCTCAGTAAATTCATGAAATAATGACGTAGGCAGTAGGAGAGTTTAATTTTGTTATGAAATACTATAGACTTAAGATAAGTGTAAAATGGTTTGTACTTAGTGAACATGTGTATGTATGTCATCCTGTCGCATAACTCAGAAACGTGAATCATAATTTAGTTTTCATGCACGTTTGTGCATCATTTTTGTTACGTGCATATATACGCCACACATAAGCAATTCAGAAATATACCTTATTTTCTTCGAAGCTGTATCAGAAGTGCCTAAAGTTTACTTTTAGAGTCCAATTTGTTATTCTTTTTCGATTTTTGATTTCGTTTTAACAACAAAAGTGAACGGCTTATTTTACGGCAGATCCAGTTAGTTGAACGTTTAAGCACAACAGACGTAAACTACTGTCTTAAAACCTAGGACAGTAACTGATTGATGCAATTCTACAGTAGTTTTTTACACCTATGTTTTAAGAGCATAAGTTTTATAGAAAACTCCTACCTTCAGGAGTATGGCTATTGATTTAAACCTTAAACGAAGTTCCAGCGGACTTTGTTTTCCAGTCTTTCTGCGGGCACGGGACTCAAAAGTTATGAAATGCTTTGATAGATAGCCATATTGTTGATGAATAGGCCTGCTCTTTCCCTATTATATGATAAACTGCAGAAAGTTGGCCGCTGGATAATTAAAAAAGCTTTCTTTTATAAGCTACTTAAGCATCTGATAATGCAGATCCATGTATGGTTTTGATGAAAAATAGTGTGGTAGTACATTTTTGGCAGAAATACTATCAAATTTCGGTAACATATGCATTACCAAAGAAATCTGAACCTCTCTCACTCAGGCTTAAAAGATCTCCCTATGATATGCAAATGCAGTGAAGTTAGCGAGTGAACCAAATCTATTTTTTTTGTAATTATTTGCCCATGTAATAATTGCTAGTGAATTTATCACTTATCAGAGTCATTCTTTGATATAAAGCACCTATAGATTTCGTAAGGTCAGTACCTCATTTTTTGGTATTGAAAGGCTCTGATATATTCAGAACTCAATAAAACCAATTTTGTTCCGACGTGAGTCTTTTCATCAGAATCCTAACAGTAATTAACCGGAATCCTAAATAAAATGAAGTGTATGAGGTTATTGTGCAGTACAGCAAAAATTTATGGAATAGCGCGGGTCACAAAACCGAAAAAGAAAGAAAAGAAATGAGGAAAAATTGACCATAACAATGATTAATTCTTTACGTGACACTCAACGAGAACAATTCTGTTCTGCTTGCACGCGTGAAGTTCTATTTCACACAACGTATCAGGAAAAATGAATTAATGACCATAATACTGACATCACACGTCGCCTCTAACGCTCCTTATTAACACTGGGAGGTAAAAATTGAATTCTACACGCGATCGAGTCCAGTCGCTTTAGGATTTCTCTCATTTTTTAACTCCTGCTTCCGTGTCGAGGGGCCGCGATATTTTCCGAATGTGCGTGTCAAAACGTTAACTGGAAGAGATTACACATTTGTGAGATTTTTGTCCCGTAGAACTTTGCTGAAATGTATTCTACTGGAAGCTTTGATATTGCTTCCTCGAACCTCATCTATACAGATGCTGTCTTTCGTGCTTGCTGAAGTATTAGGAATGTAAATTACCGAATCAGATTTGAACGATGGATTTTTGTCGCGCCTGATCCGCTAACACATATAGCGTCAACATATTAGCGTTTCGAAACATTAGCGTCCGATAGACGATGGTTGCAACACATAATCACTCAAATTTGTTCATCATGACTGAAACAGTCGAGTTGTGTTCTCACTCGATAGCATTACTGACGAACAAGTCATTCATATATCTTAAGCTACCTGGTTGTATAGAATTCTTTAATTTATAGTGGGGTCGGTCTAATTTTACCTTTTTGTCTTTTTCTATAGCCTCATTTTTTCAGTTGCAGTTGACTTGAGTACGACAAATACTTTTAGCTACCACGAGAATGGACTAAAAACCATAAAATATTCCTTCTTTGTAATTATAATTTTGATTACTGTGCATTTTTCGCTCTCAATCTATGCACACATTTCAGGGTCAGCGAGCATTTTTCCAAATTTATCAAATGGTGAAGTATCCCAAAATTTATCATATAGTAACTCATCCCAAAATTTATTAGATGATGACGCGTCGCAAGATTTATCAGATGATGACGCATCCCAAAAGCATACGGTGCACAAAACTGAGTTCACTCCATGCGATTCACGTGGATGATAAGTAGAGCAATCGTAATTTACTGCCTGGACTCGTGATAATGCAATGGTTTTTAGTAACTCTAGCAGTGTCATTGCTCATACTGAAGCTTTTCTGAAACTTGCGCTAAGCCCACTCTGGAAATGAGGTAAAAACACTCTGAAAACATGTTGATTAATGACTTGATAAATGCTGCAAACACTAAGGGAAAACCTGCTGTTCGATGTCCTTGGAAGCATTTGCAGGAATGGTAGTGAGGATGTTAACATCTGTTGTATAATTCAGCTAATTTTTCTTTTAAAAAAAATTCATCCGATGAGAAAATCTAAACAAACACTATGGCCAAACTCGAGGAAATTCTGCCTTGTGTCGAATAGATTTACACAAATAAGTATAATTATCGTATTTTTTCACCAATACGATTTTGGAACCAGTAAGTAAAGTTTAGCTGTTCTTCAGCCTTTAAGCGCTCCAGTCTAAGTCCTTGTGTCTCTCGATTTGCTGCTCTTCCAGGGGTTCTTTTGTCATTTTCCTACGGGCTCAGTCCATTATTACAATCCATTGGATTCGAATTATTCAGGAGTCTCTTAGTTTCAGCGCATGCCATTTGATAATGAGAAAAATTGTTGTTGATCCGGTATACAGCCGCACCCTGGATTCAAAGATATTATTGGCTTAAAATCCTTCGAATTTTTTCCAATCGATTTATTAAAACCTGCGGACACAAAGAGGAAGAAACTAAGCTGGACGTACATGGTGACGCCACGGTTTTCAGTAAGTCAAATCGGGTCATTTCATATACTAAAACCCTGTTGAAACATATCCGAAGCTCGCTCTCAAAACAGAGATATGATAAAATGAAGATTAATTCACCCTCCATCAAAACTGGACCTCATAATGTGCTCGTGGGCTTAGAGCAAAGATCGTTTATTTTATAAACCTTTCGCAGTTTCACCTCAAGCTGGCTCGCTCTATCATTTATTTCTTCTTCAGATGAATCATCTGTAATTTTTTTGAGCATACGAGACAATTCCTCAAAAAGAATTTTTTTATACCATTGCATTAGTAGCAAATTTTCAAGAGTTTGAGGCGTATTCTTTGAAAAGGAAATGGGGAGACGCGCAAAGAAGCGAACACCGGCCCACAAGACCACATCCCATTCGACGGCGAGCAATTCGGAGGGTCGAACTGAGAGAACCTCAATTACGATCAAAACTTCGGACTCCAAAAAGTTACCATCCGATCTCAAAGAAAAATCCGACGTTAATCAAAATCAAAGCAGCCTCAGTGATACTCCCAGTGTTCCTGACCAAAATCGGGTTGAAACAGAAAAGGATGTATTGAAACATGTTTCAGAGAGATTTAAGAATTCAGAAGTCAAAATTACACTGAAGGATTTAGTGGTTGCCATCACAAAAGCAGCATCAGACAGAAAAAAAGTTGCAGGATCTACAAAGAAAGACAATGAATTGAAAGAGGAACTCAGTTCACTACTAAAGCAAATTAAAATGGATGACAAAATGGAAAACTCTCCCCTAGCTTCGGATAAACCGTTGACTAATGAAGAAGGTCTCCTAGAAATAAAAAATCTTCTGCGTCAGAAACATGAAGTATCGCGCAGAGGTAGAGCAGAGTCACTCGATACTTCACCAACTGGGATTACAGAAGCTCTTCTGGATTTTACAAGAAGAGAAGAACGAAGCAGCGACGAATCTGAGAGCAAGGAAGAGAGTGGATCGTGCGCCGTGTGCTCCAAAAATGCTTCCACAAAATGTACGGGCTGCCGCAAGGTCTTTTACTGCAGTCGAGACTGTCAACGCAATAATTGGAGTGCCCATAAGGATGCTTGTCGACCATACAGAGTAAGTATGAGCGAGGCAGTAGACCTCTTAAATTGCTATTACACATCGTCTACGAGTACATATATGTAATTTGCCATCAAATTTTTTATCAGTATTAATTAAGCGTGCAGCTTTGAAGCAGTAAATTATGAAATGATTTGATGTAGTTGTATAAAATGCCTTCTTTCTAATGAATTGCCATAAAGATAATATGCTCAGAGTAAGTCTCGTACACACACATCCACCCTTCCGAATGTCAATCAATTAGAACTGACAGTCTGTGGTCCATTTCAGGACTCAAAAACTAGTTGCAAAATCAACTCTTCATGGTTATTCTGTACAGGTCGGAAAAATGGAAGGGTTTGGCCGGGTGCTCGTAGCTACGAGAACAATCAACGCTGAAGAGGAGGTGCTGCGAGAACGACCGTTTGTGTTGGGCCCGCGCCCAAGCGCTGATCAGCTTTGTCTTGGGTGTTACAGGAGAGTCAACGGAGACTACAGGTAGGCACTTATTTTTATGCCCATAACGTTGAGAGGCAGGCAACGGGAGTCTGCATGGTGATATCCATGAACTCTTACTCGGACTAGTGCTTAACTTTCACCTCGAGGTAAGCAGCTTGGTAAATTTTACACCTCGAGGTGTAAAATATTTCACTAAGATATATTTTTGATTCTAAGGTAATATATACAGTTTAAAGCTGACAGTCAACGGATATTGTGTTGTAATAAAGGCACATCATCAAAATTTATCGCTTACTCCAAGTGAATGCATCCCTATCAGCGAAGGTGATGCACGATTGTGTGAACATGAGATTTTACAGTCTAATGACGTACAATGATTGCATTTTGTTCCAAAAATTCCCGTGATATCGTCGATCATTTTTCTCTATTTCTTGACAGAAGCTAAGATCTATTCAGATTCGTAGAATTATATTTTAGACTCAGCAAGATACTGTCTCTCCTTCATTTCATTCCTTCACTTAAGCTTGTTTTAAAATTTCCATAATAACAGCAGTTGAACTTGAGAAGCCAAAGTTGCTGGCTAGAGTTTTTCCTCAGAAAATACTTTCAGAATATTTACTTTCTTGCCTGCCATCGTAGGAATGAATCTTAGAAAATGCGCACTCTCAACACACGTGCTGCAGGTAGGTCTATTTTATTAGTGGAATTTAGATATTTTAAATGAATTTAGTTGCATGTTTGAATTATTTGTGTAAAGTAAAATGTGTAGAATGATGAATTTTTAAAAACGGATGGCGAGCTTGAGTAAGTAAGCTTGGAAAACAGAAGCAAGTTCATTTTTAATACTGGAGAGCTCCCAAAGTCTAAACCATCTACCAGAAACTAAAATTCAGTGTTTTTAAGAAAAAAGATAATTTTTATTAAAAACTTGTGAAAACAGTTTATAACTTTTCTCAATACTCAAAGTTTTACAGTTTCCCGCTCTCAACGAAACTTGGACGTACTTGTGTCTGGACCAGTTGGGCAGTCTTTTGATGATTTTCACTCTGTCGCGCCTGGAGAGTGACTCAGCCCTTCTCGTTGCAGATGCGGGAGGTGTTCGTGGCCCGTGTGCAGCGAGAAATGCTCTTCGAATGTCCATCACGCGGCCGAGTGTCACGTCAGCAAAACCGCGTCTTTGGAAGGCCCTGCAGAGTTGAACAATAAAGGCTTCACTGGCCAGCACAGCGAACTCGTCACAGCTCTCAGGTATATGTTTTAAATATTAGTCAAGACCATCCCTATAAATCGAACACTCGTGTGTTTTACAGGTCCAGTAACTGTTTAACAATTTTATTGTAGCCTGGAATATGAAATATTTATAAATTTAACGATTGAACATGTTTCAAATTGGGTATGTACTCGAGGTAATACTTTTAGCTACACATTAATTACGAATTAATAGTTCCGAGTATATTTCGAGGATAATTGTCATGTTTGAGAAAAATTAGGCACCCTTTCCTAAATACATTCATTCGGGTCTTGGCTTTTGACTTTGCTCGTGGAAAAATACGAGAAACCGTATACAAAATTTTCATATTCTTCATATGTAGTTCAAGAATCACTTGATAAGCTAGTAGACGTATGTAAGCTCCCAAAAAGCTGATGAAATCTCCAACGTTCCCATTTGATGCCATGTTCTGCTTGCTACACAATGTCTTCTCAACTTCCCCGCTCATACAACGAAACGATGGATTTACCTTCATTTCAGGTGTTTGGTGGCCGTTGCGAAAGAGAAAACCAGATGGCGGACGTTGTTGGAGAGGTTTGGGGCGCGCCACACGCTCGTGAGCCCCGGCAGCCTCCAGCACCTGCACCACCAGCAGAACATCATCGAGCCGCTCAAGAGCATCTTCAAGATCGACCTTCACCCCGCGTTGTCTGCCATGAGCGAAGCAAATATACATACAGTAAATATCTTTCATCACGGGACTCTCATAACTCGAAAGTCTCTTGAAGCCTTAGTTTCAAACGTGACAATAAATACCAGGGCTCACTGCTTAGATAAGGGTTAACCTAATCTCCTTGGCTTGCAATTGAGAAAGTCCTATATCCCTGTATTCCCTGTATACATTTGATGGCGCACTGAAAGTCCTTAAAACGCTTTAGATTAGATTTTAGTTCGTAGCATGAAAGAATTTCCACAAATTTACAATATTCTTGTTCTGTAAAATGTTATTTTTATCATAAGAATTAGGAAGAGCAAGATTGTCTGAAATTAACTAGGCTGCAAATTCAAGTCCCACCGACAGGTACATAAGAGCTGCAAAATATGTTGGCATGCGAGCAAAGTTGAACTGTATGTAATGCAGGCGAAGAAACAATCCTATATCAGACAAAACTTTCCCATAGTCAATTTCTCAATCTAAAAGGTAACCTCATGGTATACGATGCTTAAAGCTATGTCGTACGTAGGCTAAAAATGTTCACATGGCTGTGTATACATTCACATTACTAGTTTACAACACGTACGATGTGTTGAGCAGGCGCTGAACGTACTGCAGGTGCACTCAGTCCCCAGCAGGTCTGAGTATGGGGAGGTGACGGGGCTGTATCCCATGTCTTCCCTTCTGGGACACTCCTGCGTACCCAACACTCGTGCCAGGATTCACGTAAGTCAATAGTGTTACGTTCAATTATCGACATGACAAAACGCCCAAAACGCCTACTTCTTATCGATCAACTCAAAATCTCCTTGTGAATATCGTAAAGACGGTAGTGGCAAGCTCCCTATCGATATTGAACCGACAACTAATATCTAAAGCATTCCTAGGTTTTGAGTCAAATTTTAGATCTCCTAGCTTCCAATTAGTTGCTAACACACTACATCTTTTTAACTTTAACTCGCAATTAGTCGATTTAAATGGAATTTTTTTTTGTAATTTTGTTCAATATTCTATCACACTGAGCAATTTAATATGTACATTTGACTGAACGCTTCTCATAATGTTCTCTAGTATGTAACTGATTAAAGTTCATGTAATACGAGTATATTCCTTAATTAAGTAATATGATAGCATGGATTATCACTTACGTTCATTTCGATGTTTTGAAAAAACAGTAACCGCACCGCGCTGCAGCAGTAGTACAAATGTTTTGTTACAAAAACACAAACTTAGAATTTCAATTAAATTATTGCCACCAATAAACCATGAACTCTATGGTTACACAATTAGGCTCTGAGGTTCCTGATCAGTTCCATTCATCCGATCGAAGTTTGACTGAACAAGACTGGTCAAATTCGTAATTCTAGTAAATATATAGCTGCTGCTCCACAAAAGTTTGACGAGCTCTATTGTAATGAAATGCGTCTTTCAACCACGAAATAAAAAATTCTAAATTGGTGACTTAATTTTCTTCTTCTTCATTTTCTTCTTGACTCAATTTACCTCTACTTACTTTTAACCCTTGATCGACCGAAAGTACCATACGATTCAGTTTCATAAGGATGCTGCCAGTTTTTCGTACAGAGCTAAATGTAGTCTTGCCGTAAAAATAATTCTACTGTTTATTGTTCAATCCCGCTGCTGGTAATCGTACATTCACGGTAGCGAAAAAAGGGATAGAGAACTAACATTCGTACAACTGAGCAGGGCGAGCATTTGGTGGTAACAGCCACGGAGACAATCAATGCGGACTCGCCAATCACGGCCATGTTTTCGGATATCCTGTGGGGCACGAAGGCACGCCGAGATCACCTCTTGCAAACGCGGTTCTTCTCGTGCTCCTGCCGCCGCTGCTCTGACCCCACAGAGCTCGGATCTTACTTCAGCGCCCTCAGGTGCCCCAAGTGCCCCCAGCTGGAGCCAGTGCTCCCCACTCAGCCATTAGTTTCTTCCGCTCCCTGGGCGTGCAGTGCCTGTGGCTACCAGGTGAGAACACTAGCGACTTATTTAAATAAGGGACCAAGAGGTGCCTTTATCGCTAAATACTGAAATTCAGTTGAAACCAAAGAAGCTCACCGTTTAGAGTGACTGAGACTCACAGGCTAAATACGAAAACTAAGTTGTGTCCTTTGGAAAATGCCTAACCCAACAAATTTACGACCGCTATTAGTTGATGTAGTTATTTTGAATAGTTATTTCGTAACCTCCTTTTCTATCACGATCTGTTTATAGGAAAGGTGATATAGAAGCGAAAACAATTCTATACAGATTCCCCAATGACCATGTAATTTTGCATAAAATGTTAATAAGCCCATAGAATAGATAAGCACTGAAAATCTACATTAACACGTTGACTCCGATTCTCCACGCAGGTAAAATTATATGCTGACAAATATCTCTACCGTGAATTAAAAAATGAAGGATTTTGGTTTCACAAATTTGGTTACTCTATCAATTTTCTTTCTAATCAGAACTAGCTTATTCGATTGATGAACACAAATTTGAATATAACTCGGAAATTTGTATTTATACATGTTAATGCTTTGGTTACCTTAGGTTAGGTTAGATGATCGCGTGTACCATATATGACCCACTTCGGAGTCAACGTGTTAAAGCTGGGAACAGACGTGTGAATCAGCGAACACATACGTTTTCTTAAAATAATATACTTATGACTCGCCAGTCGTTAAAGCATCGTGTTTAAATCTTTAAACAACTTGATACTTAAAGAGATATGTGCAATTTTATGACTTGAATTATTCCCTGAAACACTCGCTTTGCCATGTAGCCTAAACAAGTGAAGAAGCCAGCTTCGTATTGACTGTACCGGCTGGAGCGAGGCTTTTTAGGCGTGAATCCGTGAAGAATCTGTCGAATCTAAGAGCGCATTTTTCCAGAGAAAATGAAGCCCAAAAATCACTGTTGGTTGCATAACGTGTATAACTTTTTACAACCTTTCACTAAATACTCGGTGTATCTAAATACTTTATTCAATTTTTACAATGACCATATTCTGTAAAACCTAAAACTACTTTGCACAATTTAACTTTGTACACTTTACAATACTTCGAAGAACTTTATGCTGTTTTGTACGACTTTGTGTAACTTTATTTTACTTTTCATAACTTTATGAAACTTTCATGAATTAAAAATTTATTATTCATGGGCCTACATACTCAAGTATTCTTTGCCAAATAGTTGCCACAATTTATACGATGTCGATTGGAATTATGAAAAAAAATTTGTGCGTCGAAGAGTGACCATTAGATAAACGAACTTCATAATATTTTGTATGTGTCCAGGTCTCCAGCGACGAGTTACTAGAAACCAACCTAAGGCTGGGATCTGATGCATCCATGCAACTCGTAAACCCTTCGATTGAAGGCCTTGAATCACTTCTGGAAAAATGGCTGTGCAAAGTCCACACCAACCATTATCATCTGCATGCTGTGAAACACTCGCTACTACAACTTTACGGCAGAGCTCGAGAAAACGAAGATCACAAAGATGAGGCCTATTGGAAAGAAATAGCAAAGAAAGAGAAACTGTGTCAAGAGTTCCTGAAAGTTTGTTCCCTTTTGGATCCTTCAATGGCGCATTCCGTACCTCAATTTGGCCTGGCATTTTACGAGCTCCACAAGACGGTGCTGCAGTACGCCAAGCGAAACTTCAGCTTGGCTAAGCTCGGCACGACGCAACTTAAAAAGAAAATGCAGCTCGCGAAAGCTTTATTGAGACGATCCATGGATATTTTGAAGCACGAAGCTGAAGACACGCCCGAGGGCCAGCTATACTGTAGATGCCAGGAAGAATTTATTGCCATCGGTAAATGGATGCTGTCAGTTGGTTTGGCTTAGATGTGCTCCAATTTCAATCCAGAACAACTTTGTATTTTTTCCCTCATATGGAAATATTTCTGTTCCTGCAGCACAACTTCGAAGCTAAGGGTAAATTTATAAAGTTAAGGTGTCTCACGTTTTGTATTTTAATTGCTTTTTCAAACAGATTTTACTCGATTTCAATGAAAATTATGCACGACTGTGTTTTGAATAAATAAAAATTCAATTAATTTGTTTTTGAGTAGCAAATGTCATCATGTCTTACCTATGATAAAAAGAAAAAAGTGTGTTTATTTTCACAAACAGTCACAAATTATAAAGATTAGAACACAAATTGGTACTGTTACTAATACATAAAATTGGTTTTCTAATTTATGTACATCAACCTAGGGAGTATTGTAAATAACATAGTGTTTAATTAGGAAGCTGATGTAATACACACTACGTACATAAGCGACAACGGATGGAGTATAATGCAATGAATGATAATTGTGACAGCCTAATTAGAAATATTAAATCAATAAAAAGTCATATACATATGCTAGGTTAAAATACACTGAAAATAAACCTGAGTTTTGACAATTCTGTAAACATCAAAGTACAGCAGAGGAGTGAAGCATGTTAGAAAATCATAAAAGAAAACCGAGTTTTTATTGAAGACATGAATCTGTCATAACGGTTAATATCCTAAAAAAATAAACTGATAAAAAGAAAAGAGCTACTTTAGAGACGCAAGCCTTGGTAGCGTTGTAAGAAAACTTTTTGTCCTGTTTTCCGAAGCAATCTCCGTGACTCGCTAGTTCTGTTGTAGATAGAGCTACGTAAATAAGGATGGAAAACACAAGCGTGAAATTAAATAAAATCCCCGAAGATCAAATTCATTTAATTATGCATAATATCTTGAAAATACTGAAATTCAAACACGTTCATGTATGGTTAAAATGGAAACATTACGCTCAAAAAAAGCTTTAGATCTAGGTTTCGATTTGCCCATAACAAATCAAAAGTCCTCATTTCAAAGAACGACTCCCTTTTTAAGTCAGTTGTATTCAGTTACGTAAAAATGGGTTCCAGTACTTTACGTTGCGGGATGATATCCCACAACATCGGAGGTGAGAGTTAACCCAGCAGCACCTTTTTTGATCCGCGGTAAAGGTGGTCGGTAAATCATCGATTTTACCTGGGCAATTACTGTGAATGAACGCTGAAATTTATTTAAGATCTTATCATTGCATAATTAATTTCGATTAGGATATGCATATCTTGGACGACCGTAGCAACTACCCAGTGAAAAATTGCGGATGATCCCGACAGCAAAGCCCGCGACGGACTAGGCCGCCGCAGCAATTCAAGGGTTGGCCAAGGGTTCTCTGTGGCTGCGCATGACGGCGCAAATTCACGGCAGGCTAAATACCCCAGCCTCATTTCTCGATACAGAACAAGTCTTGTTGACTGAAGAATAGTGTTAATGTTTTCATTTCAGCGATGAATCGAAATTTAACTTGTTTGGCTGTGATGGAAGGGAGGAGGGGTCTATTCGACGCCGTCTTAAGGAGCGATATTCTCCTCGATGCACTAAAAGTAGAGTTAATTCGGAAGAGAGAGCGCCATGGCCATTGGCATGATTTCTGCTACTACTGGACCTCTTGTTGGGTTACTTAAACAGGAAATGCTTCAGTAGATTAGGAGTAACTGGAGAACCAAGTTTTGCCAAGCATGAGAACTGCAATTAATCAGCCACCTATTTTTATGCACGATAATGCACTGCAGTCACACAGCAAAATCTGTTACGACGTTTCTTTCCAAGGATAATATTACTGTGATGAATAGCTTGCTAAACGCACAGACCTGAATATTGAAGAAAATGTATTTTATTTTACATAAAAGATCTGAGACGAAGAATCCTAGAAATATCGATGAACTGCGGAAGTATTGAATGGGAATGGAAGGAAATATCGGTCGATGATTGGAAGACTTTAAATTCCATCCTGTAACAAAAGATGTTATGCTGTGATTGAAAGTGAAGGACCAAGTACCAATGAACATGAACACATGCACGCTATTTTCTATTTTGATATGCTATATCGATTAAATTAATGGGATTTTGTTTATCGTTCTGGTCAATTTGGTCACCTGTTTTTCCCAAGCGATAGAATTAGTACCATACCTTTTTCAAAATTGATTATATTAAATCTATATTTGAACATATTTAGTTTGCATCGATGACTTTCTTTCCCTTTCACAACATATTCCATTTTGTTTTGCGTGTAAAATTTACGTTAGATTTCGGCTTTTTTTAATCATCGTTCTGAACTTTCTGCTTGGTACTGTATGTTGTAATTAAACTAAAGTTAAAATGAAAGAGACATTCAAGTAAATTTTATAGGCAGATGAGAAGATCAATATATTGTTAATATTATTTTTTCCTATTTTGGTAACTGAAGTCATACATGGTGCATTCACATTTAGCTAATGAAGTAAATATTCCACTCAATATGCATTTAGTTCTTTCCTTAAAGCTGAAAATCGAAAGTTTCTCAATTACCTCGTTTGGAAACTTTGGGTATAAATCACCACACTGCTGAATACCTGCAATTCCAACATTGCAACCGCGTTTTTCAAGCCCGAATACAATAAAGAGTAAGTTATTTAGCGTACATCAGCATTCACTGCCACGCATTGATAAAGTCCAACCTTCACAGGCTCACCCAAGGGTTTCACTGAATAATTTTTATTTCAACGTCTTTTTCAATGCTCACCGATAAAAGAATACAAGTTTTAGCTGAGACTGGCGACTTTATATAACTCTGCAAAGATTTGGGAACGAAACACATGGTATTGTAGTCTCCCTCTGTCGGAGTAGAGAAGCGAGCTTAGCTCTAGTGCTAAAAAATTGTTATTTGAACAAACTCTCAATCTCTTGGACGAGTTCACTACGCGCTCCGTATCCCCCCACCCGCAGCGAGATATTCGATGGGAAATGAACAGAAACATTTTTTTGAGTGTTCGACATCGACTCCGATTTTTAAGGAAATTTAAGCTATGGTGCGGACGAAGTTTCTGTGCGACTGCAATTTCGTCAATCGATCGTTTTGCTGTGTGTTGACGTTGCACTTCTTGTTCAAAGTTTCTTTAACCAAAATTATTCATTGTGTTCCAGGTTAGAAAATTGTATTTCCTGGACTGTCACTTGAAATATAGTAGTTTAGTTTCATTACCTTCACGTTGAAATTTTCGTGCTCATGAAATGTCCAAGTCCACCAAGCGAGGCTCATCGAGCGCTAGGATAGTGTTAACTTTTCTTCCCTATAAATTTGGTCGTAAAAATTGAAAAAAAACGAGCGCCTCCAAAGACGAAAACGTATAACATTTTGCTCTTCATCAGAACAGAGTGGATGTTCATTTAACTCATGCAGTTTTTGCTCCTGTAATATACACATAGATTTCACGGCTTATGTGAGGGTGTATTATAGGAATTCGGCTTAGGAGTATTTCACACAGATGTTCTGAGAGTCAGGAATCGGGTTCATGTCGTTAATACGTTACAACAACAACTACAGGGAACGTACATATTTTAACAAACAGATTAGTTGCATGATAAAGATAAAAACTTGTGAGCGTCATTCCTCGCTGATTATACCTGAGCATTTTGCATGACGAAATCCTTTCGTGCCGGAAGGAAAACATGAAAGACTTACGAACAAGAAATAGAGGCATCCAATTTTCCAAAAAATAAATGAGAGCGACCGGAGGCTCCAGAGATCAACACAGAGGGCTCAGAGTCGGAGAGCTATATTATTCATGCGTGTGCCAGCATTACTCAAGTAACTGTGGGAAAATCTACCGTTATTTTCACGTTATCAGGTGTACCTCCTAGGCTACTGAGAACGTAATAATGAAATTACTCTAAGTTAGCATTTACAGTGAAAATGAACTTTAAATAGTTCATTTTTTGCTAGACATTTTCCATCGTGCTCAAGTATGAGTTCAAATGGCTCTGTAGTTTGAAGCATTTATTGCAATTGTTGTGTTGTACATCACCGTACTTACTTAAGAATAGGCGTGAACTAAGAGGTATTGATCTTGTAGAGAATCTAAACCAGCCGTCCTATCTAAGTGCTTACCCATACAATATATGAGAGTAATTTAATAAAAAAACGCGTAGTTCTGGTGCGGTAGAATGCTGAACTGCTTCGATAGTCTCGAAATTACTTCGAATTGAATTACGAAATGGAAAAAGTTATCGGACTCATAGGCAGCTAGGTACATTCAAAAGGTCACTGTCAATTTCAACATCAAGGAATTAAAAGCACATGATATCATTCTCAGCGTCGATTTTGGAGGTTAAATCAAATCACTTTAAGATATTTCTGTAAAATTTCAATAAATCTATAATTCGTCCTGCTGATAATTAAGATAGAAAAACTGGTTTGACAGGAAAAATTTCTATTCAAAATTTAGGTGGCATTACTAGCACCCGATTCTTCTTATTTATCCCTTTTCCTTGTAGGGTCTGTATTCTAGTTTCCAATCTACGCATACCCGAATTAAGTCATAATTTCCTTCAACTTTGATGATTACACTGGGGAACACTCATTTTGTTGCATTAAGAGAAA